>JAVQIZ010207331.1:0-20021 GCA_036023535.2 Galaxias brevipinnis
GGCACCCTTTCTTACTTTGGTGTATTCTCAGGCCCCTTACAGTTGTTACCTTTTCCCAGCCACAAGGGCAGATCTGGTGACTTTTTCCTTTGATTGCATTGGTTTCTGAAGTGCTTCTCGTGCTCATAGTCGTTGCGTTGCTTAGGGTCAAAACCGTGTTATCAGTATGTGAGTATAAACCAAAGTTGTGAGCTCTCTCTCTCCAAACTTTATAATTAAGTTTGGTGGCTAAAATAAACTTATCATCGATGCTACTGTGCTTGTATGAGAAATACCACGGACATCTCCTGGTTGTAGAATGATATTGTAGCCTACATTTCAAGACACAAGATAGTATCCATATTCTCAATTGATTGATACAGTACACAATCAATATTACTATATCAAACTATTTTCGGTAACATAAGTGTTCAAACGGTGTACAACCCAGCAATGTCAACCAAAATAATCAAGAACACACAACTAAAAAAACACACAACAATAAAGTTGATGCTACCGTACACTGTCCATTGTGTCACAGAAAGGAGTATTTTATAAGCTCAATGTGAGGATAAACCTTTTACAATAAAGGTTTTATTTAACTACCATATTTTTTCTGAACGAAGCTGTTGTTGAAGTTCAGAACTGAGCCAGCTTAATTTGCTTTAGAATATGGAAATGATCTTGCTGTGTGGCATTTCTTGTAACACTGTAGCATTGGATAACCAGTCTAACAACCTTCATCATAAACTTTAGTGAGCTCAAAACATTACAAAACCAGTCAGTATATCAACATTAAAATGTGAACTGTGTGGTAAATCATGGCCAATTTTTGATCCGAGTTCCTAAAATCCTTTCGGAGTTACACTGTATGTTTACTGTAAAAGATTGTTGAAAAGCATTTTGCATGTTTAGCGTCACTATGGCCATACTTATGTACAGTCAAAAACCTCCAGAATAAGTTACTTATTTGGCTCATTTGTGGGAGCACACAAAACAAAAATTCTTAAAATAGCATTTTATTTATGATAATAATTTCACAAATATTCAGCACAAAACAGACAAATACATACATCTGCAAGAAATACAAGCAACATTTATAAAGAGAAATTAAAATGTAAAGGATATACAAATTCAAACTTTCAGTGCTGTAATAAAACCCGCAGCACATATTACTACTTTAAATGTTTGGCTTCGAGGTGCATTGAGCATGGCAATATGAAATGCATTACAACAAACATGGCCAGTACACTAGCATTATTTAAGCTTTTAAGAGCAATTTCTAAAATATGATTAGAATACAAAAGACAGGATTCTGTAACAACCTGTTAAAATGGGGGAAAACAGCACAATCGGTCCTTTCCATAAACAATTGTAGCTCTTTTACCACAGTGAACCCATTCAATCGAATCAATTCTAAGTATTGGTTTGCAGCATCCACACAGCAAAAAAACTATTCTATTACTTTAAACATGCTCACACTATTTCAGTGCAGCAAAAACTATAAGCAAGTTCAAGACCAATTGCGATTTGAATGATTGGTGGTCTGATTTATCACACTAACTCTGGCTCCCTGTCCCTACTCCTGGTCAGAAGGAGCTTATTCCCATACAGATGCCGATGTGGATGCTCCACTAGGCCTAGAACAGAGTAGTTGTTGTTGGACTGGTTGAGGTTGAGCTCCGCCAAGGAGCCACTCAGACCCCCATCTCTGGTGGCCTCCTCCTCTAGATCAGGGGGCTCGCTCTCTGGTGGGGCGGGAGGCTTCTTTCCCTCTGATGGCTTGAGTCCCTCCGGGTCCTGATCAGTGTCAGGCTCCTGGCTCTGGTCTGGTTCAGGGTCCGTGTGAGACATGGGCTGGCAGGAGAAGTCCAGGCTGCTCCTGTAGCTCAGCTGGTCGTCTTCAATGCTGATCTCGCTCTCCTGTTTCACCAGGGTGGGCTGAGGTTGGCCCGCCCTCCGACCGCTCTCCTCTAGCTCAGAGTCGGAGTCCTGCAGCTGCTCACTGGAGCCCAGAGAACCGGGTGAACTGCCTGGAAAGGAGGCGCACAGGGACATTGGTTCAATCATCACTCAATTTAACATCTTACGTCTAAAATTTTTTTTCCAGACTCCACCACTAGAAATGTTACACTGAAAATGTGGGAGGTGGACAAGGGGAAAGATGAGAGGAGACGTGGGCCTTCGTCTTACCGCATCCCTCCTCTGTCTTGTCAGACTCAGCCCTGCTCTGCCCCTCTGGGCCTTCCTGCTCCTCTGTTTCGGCAGCACCTGCAGTCCTGATGTCTGCAGCGTCACTCTAAACCAGTAGAGGGAAACAATACAACCACATAAGCCCGGGAAATGGGGAACTTCGGATGTGACTGTTTCGCTTGTATTCAATTTGAATGCAAGTATTCAAATAAAAAGGGAACTGTTTGGGATCAGCACTGACAGCGTTGTTAGGACCTGCGTAGCTGTGAGAGGAACTGCGTGTCAGGGGTTTAGCGTGGTTTACCTGAACCAGCACTGACCTGTTGGGTGATGGTGGTGGTGGAGGAAGAGGGTGTGTGGCTGGGGGTGGAGGTCTGTTTGGAGTGGAAAAGGGAGTTGTAGAAGACCACCAGAGTCTCTATGATGCGGGCCTGGTGGGGGTAGTCCACCAGGGAGGACAGGGACACGGTGGCCCCAGTGGGACGCGGGCGCATCAGAGAGGGCCCAAACACTATGCCCAGGTTACTGGGGCTCATCTTGTTCTCCTGCTCCAACTCGGCAATCCTGGAGGACGGCGTGGGGAGAGAAGGAAACAAAGATGAGGCAGTATCGAGGAGGTCAAATCTCATTATGTGTAATGACTTGGCCATGAGATGCTTTTTGAGTTGGCCCAACATATGAGTGAGTTCCAGCCTCCATACATCCAAGGGGCTGTGTGGTTTACCTGCGGAGGTGGCGGGTGATGTAGCGCAGCGTGGTGAGGTTGGCTTTGGGCAGGTCTCTGAGGAGATCCCTCAGTTTGTCCACCAGGGCCAGGATGTCTGGATCGGTGTCTTGGCCCAGGTCCACCAGCTCGGGGCCCCGGCCCACTCCGGCACCGGGCCCGGCCTCCTGTCCCTCCTGTCCCTCCGCCAGGTCCCCCTCCGCCTGCAGGCTCTCCTTGGCCAGGCCCATCAGGCTGTTGTACAGGCGGAACGGCATGAGGGGCTCCGGAAGCTAGGGTTGGGCCAGAGCAAATATTACCAGGCTGGCAATGATAGTTGCGTCTAGCTTGCCCTGCAGACGGACATGTGGACTTTGTCATGGCTTAGGTCGGCGTGTCACCTGTCGCAGGTAGAGCTTGAGCACGTTGCTGATGTCATGGGGGGAACACTGAGACAGCTCCACCAGCTCCTTGCCGTTCTCGAAGGCCTGGCACAGCTTCTCTACGCGGGTCTTCACCCCGTTCACCCTGTAGATGCCCTGCAGACAGGAAAACACAAGTGGCGTTTGAGACCAAAGAGGGATGATGTATGCCACAACACATGCTTTAAATGAAGAAAGAGGACTGGTTTGTCATGTATATGATAATCTAAAAGTTCTAAAGCTAGAGATAGAATAGTGGCGAGAAAAATAGACGTTCAAAAAGCACACACACACACACACACACACACACACACACACTTCACTCACCTTCATTTTAAGGGCCCGTCTCTCGATCTCAGAGATACACTTGGTGATGATGAAGGGGATGCCATCGTTGCTACAGCTGGCCACCTGGGAGAAGTCTCGGCCAAAGAGCTGGAGGCGGCCCTGCAGCTTCTTATGGCCGCACTGGATGGCCAGAGTCTCCAGGCAACGCTTGTGACACGCTAGGAAGCACTGGGGGATGGGAGAGAGGATGGGGGTCGTTAGCCCACAAGAATTTATGTTTAAGAGGAACACAAAGTATGCCACTTCTGCTAGATAAAGTAGACGATGTGTTGAGATCTGAGTGAGATAGTGAGTGTGAGAGAGAGACACGGATGTTTTGAGCATGTTCCTTACGACCACATGGTGGTGCCACAGAGCTTGTTCTCTCACCTCCTCACACTCGGCTCCTTGGAAATACACGTAGCTGTCACACTCCCGGCACTTGGAGGGGGTCCGCAGTTTTCTTAGCCGGTGGGTCAGGGCTGCCCTGGACAGGCCGATGTTCCTGAAGGGTCCAGTGGAGACCACCACATCTGGCTCCATGCCGTTAATACTCGAAGAGGAAGAAACTGGCCAAACACATGGGCGTCAGTCAACACGCCAACACAGTGTAACGTTCATGTCGTGACCGCTATTAGACTAGGCTGTACTAAAAAGGGGGCCTTAGGAACTGCACGGCAGAAAGGTTATGTGATGAAATCCCTCACCACTGTTGATACCTCATGGCTGGGAAACTAGGAGGAGTGTCAGGTCTTACTTGGCGCTTCAAAAGATCCCACGTTCCCATCTTTCTCATCCGCGTCCTCGTTGGACGACATGGTTCCCGTGGAGGAGGTCCGCGCCATTTTACAGATGTCACCTGCAAATCAACCACATACATCCCACATTCACATATCAGAATACTAGTCGGGTACTCAGACAAGAAGGCTTACTGGGCCTATGAGATTGTGCTCTGGGACTACATGAGACGGGCCTCACCTGTGCTGGCAGTAGGAGACTCCAGAGCTCCCTCTGCTCCTACACTGTCATCGCTCACTGTCGAGCCCCACGACTTGTGGCCTCGCCCTGGAAGACGGGGACAACACGGAGAAGTTTACGGGCCGGGTCCGCTTTTTGGAACGTTGAAAAGTCAACTGACGGTTTCACACTGAAAGGCGATGCATTTTAGTCTCGAAACCTTCTGACAAAATCTCCACAAACTACAGCGCCTTCTAAAAGGAAATGACTTCACGTATTTGAGTTAATTGTATACTATGGCAACCGCAGTTTTGTTTTCCTTTAAAAATACACAGTGAAATTTGAATACAAATCTAAACAAAAAAGCCACCGGCTTTTGAGCGGGTTTTCCATTCAAACATACTCTTGCTGTCTTCAGCGTCTCGGCTATCTCCTGGCCCCATGTCTACAGTGCTGGCAGGGCTCTCTGTGCTGCTACTCTGCTCCGCGTTGAAGCTGTCATTACGGAGCCTGTTGGCCTGCCTGGAACCACAACACCAATCAGACATGACGTGATGCAATCAACAATGTTTTTGCTTTTAGCATTGATCCCCAGAATAGGATTTGTTGCAAGCAAGTCTAGCATTTTACATCTACAGTCTAATTCTGCAGAACTCCATATGGCCTTTATTGCAAACACCACCATCATTGAAGTGTTTTGAGGCGTGGGAGCTCCGCGGCGCCACTCACTGTGCAGAGGCTGCACCGCTGGGGGAGTACGCCTCAAACTGGTAGCTGACTTCAGGTTGCTCGGGCAGCTGCAGGTCCCGGACGTGGGCGGCGTACTGCTGGCCCGGGTCGTACAGCTTGCTGCTCTCACACAGCGTCTGGTAGTGGACGGGCAGCACCACCGTCTGCATGTGCAGGATCTGGTAGTAGGAGATAGTAGCCTGGTGGGGGAGGGGGGCACAAGCAGAGAGGAGAACAGGTGTCAGATCTACAGCAAAACCAGTGTATTTACCTATAGGAGTTTAACTGCACACAAGCTGTATATTACCCAGGACATATTCAGATTATCCCTACCATAACAGAATGGAGGGAATGAGAAAGTGCACCTGCGCAACAGGAAATGCCCCACCAAGTGCACTGTATGTGTGAGCGTGTGTGTGTGTGTGAGCGTTGTACTGACCGAGCGCAGCGTCTGGTCGCTCTGCTTGATGACCTCCTGCAGCTGCCTCAGCACCGTCACCTTGGTGTGTTCCAGCTCAGCCTGCTGAGTGGTGGCATCCGCCACACACGTCCTGTAGGTGGCCTCCGCCTCCTCCGCCTGAACACACGCCAGCACAGACACCACACAAACATCCGCGTCTATAGGTTAGCCGTTCACTTAGTTTGTACACAGACAAAAGAAATATTCTGGGCGTGGTGAAAATTAAACCACAGGGAAATGAGTCAAAGGGTCATGACATGGTAAATTGAAGAAGATGACTCTTCCGGTTTCTCTAAGCCATCGCAAGGAACAAGTCACCTTGACTACCCACAAATAACATGCATCAATAATAGATTACATAAGAGGCTGACGCCCAACCTGGGACGAGAGCCAAGAAAATGTTTGTGGAAAGGTTTGACACACATTTAGCTTACATAACCTTTTGATAATACAATATAAAACAGGAGAATGCCTGCGTTGGCAGGTTGTGGTGATGTATTGTGGGATTAGTAGGCATGGAGGAGGACCTTGTTGCGAGCCTCCTCCTCCACGCGTCTCTTCTTGTCCAGAGACTTGGCGGTGGAGCCCCCGCCCTCCTCCTCGGCCCGGCAGGCCGCTGACTTGGCCTTGTCGTACTCCTCGTAGCGGGTCATGTAGGCATGCTTGGCCTTCCGCAGGTTCACCTCGCACTCCATCTGAAACCCGGCCCAAAGCAAATCCCATGACAAACGGTGATTGGCATTTACGATGTTTGGAATGGCCTCTGTAGGCGGTCGTCGAGGTAAGTCTCTGACGCGGCTGGAGGAGCGAGGCCGTGGGAGGAGGAATGAGGTCGTACCAGTTTCCGCTTGGCTCGGTGCCACTGCTCCTTGATCTCCTTACGCCGCTTCTCGTGCTCGTGTTTGCGCTGATTCAGAGGCTGCGCGCACACACACACAAACACACACACACACGCACACAATATTAAAGTAGGGCAGTTTGCGGTTTGGAAGGCAGACGGTCACGATTGTTTGTGTGTGTGTGTGTGTGTGTGTGTGCTGTGTGTGTACCTGTAGGAAGGTCTGGCTGTTGAGGGTGGAGTTGGCCTGCTGCACTCCCACACTCTGCTCCTGGTCCTGCTCCAGAGCCAGGGAGTAGATGGAGAAGAACGGCATGTGGGGCTGCGGACAGAGGAAGAACACCATCATCGGTGTGTGAGTGTGTGAGTGAATGGGTGAATGAGAGGCAACATTGTAAAGCGCTTTGGTTCCATTCCGGTTGAAAAGCGCTATATAAATGCAGTCCATTTACCATTACCATTTACCACGCTAGGATTCCCTGTGCCTGCTCGCCTTTCTCTGGAGATGAGAATTCACCTAAAGTAACCTACCAGGGTGATGCTGTGCTTGCAGGACTGGTACAGTCTTTGCAGGCCCTTGGAGAACTCCAGCTCTGGAGGACCAAAAGGATATATAGGGGGTTATTTTAAATCCAGTTCACACTGGGCTACAGTACGTCCATGTGCAGGCACGTTATACTGTGCCAGCTTGCTGAAGTCTGGCTAGGCATGGCAGTGGATTGTTCATTGAGGAGTGTTGCTGCAGCGGTGCCTACCCAGTGACGTCCTCTTCTCCACGTAGGTCATCAGGTCCTTCATATACTTGGAGATGGTCTTGGCGTAGAGGAGAGCAGAGTCCACTCCGCCCTCGCTACGCTGCAGGATGATGTCCACCTCTTCCGCTCGGGCTACACACACACACACACACTTAAAACAGAGACAACACCTGACCACAGTCCACAACAATATTTTATAAAAACCGGCACACCCAATGGTATGCGTTTGTAAAGTATGACCTACCCATATCATGCAGGTCACTCCTGAACGAGCCTCCCTCGGAGCCCTGGCCGGACGCCCCATACAGGTTCTCCATAGACTGGGAGGGAGGGACACATGGAGAGCATTTAGAGATATGCTAGCCTAGACTATATTCACATTGGCCTTTGACACATACAATACAGGTAGCTGCATTACACAGTTTATGTATTGGAGTTTACTCTGTGTGTTTCTCCAACAGGCCACCTGGGACAATAGGGCGGTGTTTGGTGTAAAGGCTGGGTGGGCTAAAAACAGCACGTCTTTTCAGTTGGAAACACATGACGAATGAACTGGAAGGAGCCCTGTTATCTGGAGTTGCAGAGGCTCTGCCTGCTACGTACGTGTCAGTGTGTGCTGCTAGTATCTGTGTGTGTGTGTGTGTGTGTGTGTGTGTGTCTGAAACAAGGGGCGGCCATAGAGACATGCTGTGTCACGGTCAGGATGCTGGCCTCGTGGCCCTGGCTCAGACAGCTACACTTCCTCTAACAGAGCCGTGAGACACACTCTGGACATGTTGCTCAGCGTGACCCCAGCGGACAGGGGAGGGCACAGTGTCTCACCCTGCTCTTCTCCGTAGGCAGCAGGGACAGTAGAGTGCTGCTGTCCACCTCTCCCATGAGCAGCTCAGACACGCTGTGGACAAACAACCAGAGGCCATTTTACACACACCACAGCGCAAGCATAAATACAGAGAACATCAGACAGGGACCATGAACACTACATGAAACGGCATAATATGAGCAGGCATGTGTAGCTACCTTCAAAGTCCCTCTAACCAATTATAGCCTTGAAACAGCATAAATCAATAATAGATTTAGGATTTAAAACAAATAGAAAAAGACTTAATGTTCAAGTTGTATTTTCTTGTAAGTAAAGGAATAAGAGACAACAACATTTGACGAAATGAAGACACCACCATTCCAGCTCAGCCTGCCTGCCACTGCCGCCTTCTCACTTCCTCCTTGTGCCCTTGGTGCCCTGTTCCTGCCGCCTATGTGGGTGACTCCACAGCACAGAGGAAATGGCTGCCCCAGTCACAGCACTAGGGTAAGGCGTACCTGTACCTGACATACTGGCTATTTAATCACCAGGACACTATTTGTACAGGGATATAATAGGCTACATTACAATATAAATCCAGTCCATCATTTGTTTTTAAGTGAACGGTAGTTGCCAAAAGAGATAGAGTAGTAGTACTGAGCAGAAAGAACAAATGTAGATGTGTAAATTAGCCAGAGGAACACCTGAAGCACAGACAGGAAATCGCAATAGTGCTGTCGATAACAATCCGCTTAGAGAGCTACACCCTGAACAGCATTTTTTTGAGATTTGGTTTCATATTCTGTGTAGGAGAAAAAACCCACTTCCTGTTTTTAACTCAGCCTCATGCAAATGTGTCACAACTGCATGGACTCCGTCGGAAACCCCTTCTGCATATCAAATGGTTGGTACAGTCTGGGTTTTGGATTAGAGTACTGTGTGAATTTTAAACGATCTCGCAGACAAAATAGCCTACATTTTGGATTACTACGGTCTACTGAATATTAATGGTGATCACCAGTGAGGGGAAGTTAAGGCGGTTTCGGAACCGCAATATATAACAGGGGGCAGGAAATGACTGTGAAACTCTGCAGAGGCTTGTGTCACAATGACTGCCAAAAGACTTGACTCCCAGATTAGCCCCATCAACTTATTATTCTGGTCAAATATGGGAGAGAGGTGCATCACTTGACTTACTTGCTGCTAAAAGCCACTGCAATCGTTTCGATTGCCTTCTCAAATTCCTTTTTGTCTGCGTCATTGGAAACCTCATAGTGAAATCCTGCAAATGAATCCGACAGAAAAACATTACAATTGTTTATTTGTGATAGGGCACTCGCTTATCTTTATATTCTGGCGTTCTTTATATTCTTCTTTCGATAACTGTCAAATCACCTAATCATCACAAGTGAATATACGCAGAAAATAAAGTGCTGCCGGCTTTTCTCCTGTTTTCAGATATCCTGTCTTATCCCAGCATCTACAATGTGCATGGTGCTACATTCATAAAAGGTTTGCGGGGACCTTTGACTTTGGAGATGAGTTTCCCGGCTGCGGTGAGGATCTCCACGGTGTTCAGCAGAGGGTAGGTGTTGATGACCTGGCGCAGCACCCGCAGCACCTCCCCCAGACACTCGTGGGCCAGCGGACGTCGGTTCTCATGTGTACCTGTGCGGAGGAGAGGAGGAGGAGGCGAAGAAGGGGACCACTTCAGTCACGTAGACTAGGCTGGGGAGGAGAACACTGGGATATGGCAGCAGTTTGACTGAGACACTGAGTCAGGTGGTCAGACAGTAAGACACAGAGTTCCACTCACGCTGCTTTGACGTCAACAAAGACGTTTACACTACTTCCTCATCTTAGAATCACCCAAGCACACTTACTGGTGGTGGACTAACCCTCTGTGGCTCCTCCACTTCCTCTTTCTTTATCTTTTGAAGCACATCTAAATGGAGGACAAGCCCTGTGTTTCTGTACGGCACTTTCCTACCCCTTTTCTCTGTCCATCCATGTCTCAGTCACAGTAGTTACTAGTGTGACATTGGGACCGTGTGGCAGGGAAGACGAGTCAATTCTATTGGACTAACAGATCAACATAACAAGTCGTTTACTGAACCGTCCAGCTAGTGGAGCATTGTGTGACTGTGACTGATAGCCTTGCCTAACAGTGATACCCATTACTGCATCATACTTGAATATAGCGAAAAAGCTATATTTACCCATTTCTTTGGCAAGACTCTTGATCAAAGAATAAAAAACCCCAACTAATAATCATCCTCATCATCATAACAAGCAGAGAAGACGAGTGATTGTAATGTCAAAGGTCAGGGGGCAGACCGAGGTGGTGGACCTATGGGAGGAGGAAACTCAAACAAGGCCCATGTCAGAAGCCATCCATCATGGCTTTCCTGTTCAACAAGCCGTGTCTGGCTGGAGGCGGCTCCGAGAACGGACAACAATAAAACCACAGACACGTACATCCAGCCCGACTACTGAGAAGAACACGCCTTGAACCTTCTAATGTGATTGATGGAAGGAAAGCGTTTCACGGTTTCCCTGAAAGCTGCCATTTTGTTGTTGACATTTTACTGCGAGGCTTTAGGTATACTAACAAATCACCTGCTCGGTTACAAAGCCATTTTTCTGTCTGGAGTGGCTGCATTGATTCATGGAGGACTTTGCCTCGTTGTGGTAGCTAGCAGAGCACAGAGCAGCAGAACGGAGTGTGTGAGCGATTGTCAGGAAGTTGGCTTCTTGTTTACTCCAAAGCAAGGTTGGTACAACGCACGCAGAATAAACCCCGCCCGGCAGTTAGAGAGGGAAATGGTTACTAACTTTTCTAAATTTTTAAAGATGGCCCCCACCCTTCCACATCCGATGCACGCAGCACGTGGCTGCAGGAAAGATGGGGTGAGTCTCAACAGGCTTTCATTTACACTTCAGGTCTCTGCGGACTACTCATGTCTCCTGTCTCAAAGCACACTGGAGGAGGTCAGAGGGAACGAGCTTCTGACCTTCACCTCCAACGTGCTTTCAGAAGGAACCAAGGCAACTCTGAGATCTACAAAGAAGAGGAATTAAGAAGCAAAACCGTATTGTTCTGATTGCTATATTGTACGAATGCTAACGTCAGCCATATCAAGAAGGACTGGATTTCAAACAATGGAACACTGTTGCAACTGAGCAACCAAAAGCAGAACTGACAACAAAGACCCATCGACTTCATACAACATACAAACCGCTGTATTGGATTTTTTAAAACGCTTTAAAAACTTGTCTGAGCCCTAACCACTTTGTATCTAGGGAGCTTAAGCTTGATGAAAATGAGTCAATGAAACCTCCCCAAATTGCACCAAGCATAAATGACTAAACAGACTACTCAATCCTTGCAAATCAACAAAGAGTACAGACTTTTGGATTGAATCATGCTGGAATGTATATAGTGGTGTAAATCAACATGAACTGGGCCAAGCAGGCCCGTGTCCGCTCTCACCTTCGGCCATCACCACGTCCTTCAGTTTCTCCACAGCCTCAGCGAAGCGCGCCACATCCCTGAGCAGGGCAGGGATGTCCTCCACCTCGATGGCTGTGCTCTCGGGGCCCTCCACTGGGGTGGTGGGGGTCAGCGCCCCCTTCCCCTGGCCCTTAGTGAACACCCAGGATTGGAGTGGGAAACCTAGGGAGCACACAACGTATCACCTACAATGGATCGTTTAATTTGGTTTCTGTAAAGTCGTCCATCTTCTAGTTTAGGTACCTGTGCTTTTTTCACTGAAACGTTAGTATTTTTTCCCATTAAACGCACATGAATCTATGTCAAAGCACTGGGAAACAACAAAATTCTAGTTTATGTGTTGGAATTTGTGCGGCGCTAAATGTAAAGGAAATACCAGTAATGTATGATACCTGCGGCGCTGGCATGGCGGCTGAGAGCTGTGGGTCTCTTCAAGGTGGTGACAGGAGAAGGACCCCCCACTCCCTGCAGCCCGCTCAACTTGCTGTGCTGAACACTGGGGGTGCTCGGGCAGGACAGCGAAGGGTCCTGGATGCTAGCTGAGAGGAAGGAGGAGGAAAAGGACAAAGAGGTGGTCGGGGATTCCAGGGCATCTTTGCGAGGCTGCTCCTGGAGAATGGATAACTGAGGAATAACAGAGAGGATCGAGAGAGACAGAGAGAGAGAGAGAGAGAGAAAGAGAGACAGAGAGAAAGAGAGAAAGAGACGAAGAAAGTGAGGCGAGCAGAGGAAGTGGCCAATTATCATCACATGAGAAATACCTTGAACAACAGAACAAAAGGAGCAGCAATACAACACAATAGGACAGGCTGGTACTGTGGCTGGAGGTCAGATCGGCCAGTCAGCCACTGTCTCAAACATGGCCTTGCTGTTAGTAAACAGAAAAATAGACTTTCACAAGATCTTGGGTTAGATTGTGCAACACTTCCTGACTCGTCTGCTCGGCTCGCCACACCTTAAAAAAGCTAATTTTCTGAGGCACAGAGAATCGTTTGGTCAACCAAATAAAAGTGTCACCACATTTCGTATTTCATGGAAAACACCTGCCCTCAAAATAAATTCCCAGAACCTGCTCTACCTACTGTAACAACTTACTACACCGTCCATCCGTACATCCGTACACAACATGAAAGATAAAAATATACCAGGCAGTGCATACTACATTTATTGTGTGTTCACATTCCAAGTAAACATAATTCCAATGTTGGCCCAACACTTGCACAGTCTTCAGGTTTACCAGGAGGAGCAGATAAGCTTGCTAACCGGAAGCACCATAGAGGCAGAGATAAGAGTTGCAGGTGCCTTACATCTGCTGAAGGAAAAACACCTCCTGTGGTATAATTATTCTACCCCACAACTGCAGCATAGGCAAAGTTAGCATCGAGACAGATTTAGTGAAATTCTTTTTGCGTACCTGTTTGAGCCAAACATTTGATTTGTTGGGCAGAATGTCCAGTTTGTATTTGCCTTTGGACTCAGCCTTCTTAACTCTTTGGCCCGTAGAGTAAGGGTTATAGCTGGTTTTGCTACCGCGTTTCAGCATGCTCCCCTCAACAATGCTAGGCTTTCAAGTAAAAGTCGCTCTGAACGTTCTGCATACTGATCAAACAGGAGACCACAGACCAACATTTCCTATACCAGAAATGAGTCAATACCAGCATCATCCATCATTAACCTTCATGACTTCTCGTTCATACCATAAGTCCAAACCTGTGAGACATTATGCTCTGTACGCTTTCCACGTGGATGAATTAGATTAATCCTATAATGAATTTCATCTTCCTTCCTTTTTTTTGTGTATTTGGATTTTTATTCTCATCTCAAGAAATTTGCATCCATAGCATATAGAATCACTGAAATTAACTTTTGTGTACTGAAAACCTTTCACTCTAAAGCTCTTAACAAAAACCTGACCTGTTGTTGTCTGTCTCTCAATGCCACCATATACTCAGAATCCTGCTCTCCCAAAAGCTGTCTCTTCTGAAGTCTGTCATGCTCTGTTCTCAGCAGACAGTGGCTAACAAGGCGACCAGCTTGTGAGTGGCAGGAGGAAATCAAGAATGTGCTGTTACTTACTGATGAGACGCTTGTCTGTGGCCCTGGGCTTCCTGCTCTGCTCTTCTTCGAGATGGAATGCGTCTTTATCAATTCCCGTTTCTTTCTGGTGAACATCTTCAAAGTTCCTTTGCCGTCCATGCTGACTTCTTTTAGTTTTACGTACAACCCCCCCACCCACCCCCCGACTCGCCACTTCTTTGCTCTGCCACTCTCTATGGGTGCTTCGATGTCATCGAACTCAACCTTCAGCCACGGTAACGGTGTCTCTCCGTTCCTTTCGTTGTCACACATCGAGCGCGCAGGCTCACTGACAGCTCACCACAAACAGTCAGTGCAACCACGGCATCCGCTCAGCTTTTTTTTTTTTTTCAAAGGAAGCGTAGAGAGACACCAGAAACTATCCTCTCCATTCGATTCCACCGCTTAAGACGTGTGGTAGGTTGTTATTATAATTATCAATTATTAAAAAAGTTTTGAATATATTTATTTATTTGTCTTCTAGCATACCAATACCCGTTTGCTAAACGGACAATGAATGCGTCTTTATAACCAGTGCCCACTCTAGGAATGTGTAGTATAGGAGAGTGTTGCCATCTTCACGCCAATCAAGCCATGTGGGAAAAACACCTGTTTATTTTTCATGGCCCGCCTCTTCTGATTTCATTATCCACCGACCACTGCCAGTATGTAGACCTACCACTGTCGGCACCTTTATGCAATTTTTATATGTTCATGGGCCTTTAGGATCTGATTAAATTATACTGTAGATTATACAGTAGGATTTACTGTAGACCACTCAACAAAAATGGCATGATTCAGTTTTTCCCCTGCCTAATCGAACAGAGTGAGCATGGCCATTTGGCCTTTCTTACTTCTGGAAGACAACATAATCGAAACACCTGTTAAATGAAAAAAAATATATATATTTATCGTTCTATATTTCCAATTTAGATTTGTGGTTCATATATGGAATTTTCTTTTATCTATCATTTCTTTTGTTTGAATTTGAACTAACCATTGAGGTAAATTGTCAGTTATTTTAGTTCCAACGTTTTATTTCTTTCCTATTATTTATTTATATTAATATTGTTTGCTATTTTGTCTATACTTACCACTTAAGCCCCCTTCCCTCTAAACCAAATATGTAATACAATAGAACATGTGTTATAGTCCAATAAGAATGTATTTTAATCTCAAATTTCAAATCCTATGCAGATTTCTTTTTATATATGAAAGTTGTTACTAGTGGGCCAGTTAATGCAGGTAAATTATTTATTAAAATTGCTAAATAGGATAAAAAATATTTGCATTACAGCAAACAGTATAAATACAAAAATGCTTTTATTTGTTAGAATAAACATGTCCAGTGAAACTATTTGGTAAAAATGTAAAATGTAAGGGAAAAGGCTGACCCAATTAAAAAATACTGCTCTAGATGCAGTACACAAGTGTTTGTTTTTTTTTGACAGAACTTATTCAAACAACATATCAAAAGAGCACTTTAGTCCATATAAAACTAATTAGAGAGCTACGTTACTAATCCCAGAGTCAAAAAGTTAAAGAAAGAAAGGCATTTTTGGGGGGATAAGCATTCCATGTTTGGGTAGTAAAAAACATTTCAAGGCTGGAACCAGACCATACTATTGAGTTCTTGTACCATGAGGAAAGGCCAAAAATCAAAATTTCTGAAAGAGTTAGATGTTGACTTCTGGTCCAAGCAGTCTTCTGCAAAGTATGAGACCAATTGTTTTGTTAGCAGTTATAGGCATAGCCATAGGGCTTCAAAGTTCTGTAGCTGGTCCCCATTCAATGTCCTCCTCCTCATCATTGTCATCAGAGCTATCACTTCCTTGGATCTGGGTACGCCTGTACTGGAGAGCCTGGTGGTGAGCCAACCTATCAGGAAGGAGAAGTCATCCATTACTGTTTATTACCATTACACCACACCACCTACAGTAATTTCAGTGAGATGGCCAAATAGTACAAACAGTGTCATAGTGAATAATGCCATTAAGCAAAAATACTTACACAATATATGACGGGGAAGCCTTTCTCTCCTGTGGTTCAGCCATTCTGGTCTGGAAGAGAAAATACTTTGAGCATTCCCCTATAAAATATAGCATAACTGCAAGAGTGATTCACAAATTATAAAACATTTTTTTCAAGATTATGTTGTTCTGGACTTTGTATATGTAATTATAACTAGTCGGTCAACGTAAACCAGTTTATACCTGCTGTAGTTTTTCCTCTATTGCAGACAAGGTGACCGGTGGGGGGCTCGCAGGCAGCGACTCCACAGGTGGGGGTGGAGGGACTACGTTTTGTACTGTCGGATCAGGGGCAACAAAATTTGGGGGTTCATCTTGAGTGGGGCTAGGGGCAATGTGGTCCGCGGCACTAAAGTCTGAATCAGAGAAACTATGATTGGAGGGGCTGTCTTCTGGTTCAGCAACGTGAGGTGGGCTTTCTTGGCTGTAGCGCTGGGACCTGAGCTCAGGTACATGCATCAGAGGTGGGACCTCTGTTTGGGGCTCAGGGTCCAAGTCAGGGCTGCGGTGGCCTGAGGCAGGCTCTGACGATCGGGCTAAGGCAACGCCAGCTGCCCTGGAGCCACGTGGGGGTCTGGCTGTGTCCTGGCTGGGTAAGGGCTCCTCCAGGTCTTCATTGTCAGTGTAAGCCTCTCCGTCGGTGAAGCCCTCACCATCTGTGTCCTCCAAGTCACTGGCACCACTGAGGTAGTCTGAGTGGGAGCGGTCCAACGCGTCCAGGTCCTCCTCTCCTCCACCCTCCAACTGCAGTTTGTAAGACAACAGGTTTCTCTCTCATCAACTAGCCAGCAGTTTCATTCATAGATAATCAAAGAGTCACATACAAACAAGAATTCATAAGACAAATCAATCAGTATCGATATGTATGCAATCTATGAGCAATGCTATGTCTTACCGTCACCTCGGACACCCAGACTGGTTTGGCCTGCTGGTGTGTGATCTTCTCCTTGAGTATTTCATACCACACATTGGAGCTGGGCTGTAGGTCAATACGTGCTGGGAGAAAGATACAATTATATGAAAACCATCTACAGTTACAGACCCACCGCCAGCCAGACAATTAACTGAACATCATTGGGAACAAGGAAGCCTTCACAGAGAATGGCCACAGAGGGGCCATATTGATGAACAGTGTTTCTACCTGCAAACAGATGACTGCAGTGTTTCCTTATCTTCAGAGCCTGTGCGTACAGGCGCCTGGAACTCTTGTTGGAGTCGGGGCACAGCCTCTGCCTCATGACCTTGACGTCTTTGCGGCTGTTGGGGTCCAGGAACACCACCATGGGGTGGTACTGAATGTAGTTTAGCCTCTCCACTGCAGTGGGGGTGATGTCCAGCAGGGGGTGTTTGTTCTAAAAAATACAATACAGATAAACAGACAAACGAGGTATAACAAAGTCATAAAGTGTACCTAAAAACAAATCATTACAAAAAAAGTGTAATAGAAAAAAAACTAATGTTAACACAGAGGGATTCTAGTCCCCTCTCTGATGTGGAACGTCTCAAGCAATAGTTCCTGCATGCTATCAACACTTGATTCTAATAAACAATCCAACGCAATATCTCCCTACCTTCTCAGCTATACTCCTGACTGTGTCCAGTTTGATAACTGTTGACGCAGTTTCTCCTCCCCCTCCTCCTCCTCCTCCCCTCGGTACCATCTCTGTTGAATATGTGAGGAGATGAAAAGGTCAATGAAAAAGACAGTAGAAAATGGGTTGGATATATATTGTGCAATAAGACAAAGTGGCATGAAAATTCAAATTGAGAATTGGCAAGTCCCCCAAACCTGCAACTTCGTATTCATTAGGCATCTCTCTGGCTAGCTTTTCCATGGCAACATCATTCAGAGGGCCCAGAATGACAATAGGCCGTTTGAAATTCGCTGAAAAGACAGAAGATTAAATCAAAACCAGTTTATCTAGAGAGGGATTTGCACAGACGTGTGCAAAAACATAAACATCAGAAATGTTTCCGGCTAAACTACCACTGCATTGCAAAGACCTATTTTTAATTCTGTGTTGATACAAAATGTCCACTAGTAACAACATCATTTCCCCAACCTTCTCTGAGCAGGACTTTTTCGTAGGCTGGGAATTTGCCCTGAATGGTAAGTTGTAGGAGGTCGTCCCGGGATCTACGGGGATTCTTTTTGTTTCCCCTGAGCCCCCGTAGTTTCCAGAACTCAGCCCTGGGTCCGGAGACCTGCCTCTCTCCTCCACTGCCTCTCTGGGCCTGCTCTATGCTGGCCATGGTGTCAGCCCTAGGTGAAGAAAGGAGCCACACACTGTCACACACATATGTCAATATGGGTGGTAAAGAACTCTACAAAATCTTTGCTAGCTGAGACACAGTTTTCATTTTAATACGACAATATAAGTGTCATGCCTGAACTTCAACAGTGTTTTTTCCTAACTTTAACTGTAGCTCAAACGATTAAAAGCAGATGGCCCCCCTGACCTGGTCTGGTTGGGGATGGTGCCCTTGTCCAGCTCATGCAGGTCGTTGCCCATGCGAATGGCCAACCAATTGCCCAGTTTGCCCCGGTGCATGGTGTCCACCACTCTGAACACCTCCCCTCTGGTGAAGCCCAGGTCCAGTTTGCCCTCCGGCTCGTGATCAAAGTGGGTTCGAATGTAGAAGTTATCCCCCAGGTTGGACTTGAGGGCCTTCTTGTAGACTAAACAGATCCAGATTATCCATGTCATCATGGATTCAATTTAAAAAAATCAACAACTCAAATGTCCTAATTATCAAGTCATCAAGACTGTAAATGTTACGTTTCTTATGCCTGAATGCAGAGAAATGTACACACTGTCCATTTTGGCCTGTGTGCGGATGTCCACCTGCTCCCCTCTCTTGATGTTCAGCAAGAACATGGCCGCTTCTTCTCGGGTGAAATGGTTGAAGTCCACCCCGTTCACCTACACAGGACCACACCCCACGAGTTCAAAACAATCAGTCATTAACCTTAAAAACAACCCCAACATCCAGAGCCCCTTGTGTGTATTAAAATGAAACAGTCAAATGAATAGTTGGCATTAAACCTTTGATGACGACAGCAGTGTGACCGTGTGAGTTTATACGTGTTAGCTTGTTCCTCCTTACATTCATGATCTGGTCGCCCTCTTTCATGCCCTGTGCGTGGGCCGGGCTGTTGGGCTGAACCCCTCCTACAAAGATGCCAATGTCGTTGCCTCCGACCAGCCTCAAGCCCACACTGCCATCCTTCACAAAGGACACATCACTCAGGTCAGAGCTGTACCTGGTGGCGGGAGAGAGGAGTGAGGGAGAGACAGCAGTATTGAGTGTTGTTGAAGGGAAGATAGACAGGAATAAGAGACAGGAACAGGGGAGAATAATAATACACTGGATTTAAAAATCTAAACAAAGTTGAACGTATAATATCTTATAGAAGACTAATTCAGAACAGATAAGGGATCATTGCGGACAAAGTCAAGATTGAAAAAGGTAACATTTCACTGAAGGTTACAAGAACAGGCACAGGCTGGAAATGAGAATCAGATAATCAGATAATCAAATGGCAAGCTCCTTGTGGCGCTTGCCAAGGCACATCTACAAAGAGTTGGCTGCATTCTGGTAGCTTTTGATGCATTTTTCAAGCCGTTGAGGAGCTCAGCTAACTGCGTATCAGTGACCTTAGAGCGGTACCCACCCTGGGATAGCCGTGGGGTAGGAGTCAGGAGGGAGGGAGTAGATGGGTTCCTCCACGGCTGAAACCCAAAACCCAGAGGTAAACACTTCAGCCTCAACATGTTTTTCCAACAGAAGTGCTAAAGATAGAGAAATGCAACACTTACTGTAGGCAGGTGGGTTGCTCCTCACTGATTTTCCTGAGCGGACAGCACCATTGGAACGACGTGGAATGCTGGAATAAGAGTGTTTTGATGAGCCCCTCACGACGTGTTGTCAGAGTAGTAGTCCGCAAAACAACTTGACCCGTTGGAATGTTGTGCATAGCACACGAGGTCACACAATCCCTACAAAGCGCTTACCTCTCCTGATCTGTGCTCCCAGATCGCCTAGGCGGTGAAGGGGCACGCTCCGACTCGGAGGAGGAATCTGAAAATGGGACAAAGCACGCACAAACAGGCCCATGAAAGACAGGTAATCTACAGTTCCGACAGACGGACACAACAACAAACTCTAGGAGAGAGGGAAAGTTGAGTGGGGGGGGGGGGGGGGGGTGTTTGGCCTTCCGGGGGGGGGGGGGGT
>JAVQIZ010207344.1:0-10368 GCA_036023535.2 Galaxias brevipinnis
CAGCTAGAGACGGAGGGCAGGGGGGGGGGTCACCATGGGGACGGAGAAACAGAAAGGGAGAGAGAGAGGGAGAGAGAGAGAGTGGAATAAAGAGACAAAAAGGGAAAGGGAGGAGGAGAAAGAGAGGGAAAGAAAGAGAGAGGGGGGAGAGCTTGAGACAAAGAGGGAGAGAGAGAGGGGGGAAAAGAAAAAGACAGAGGGAAAGAGAGAGGGGAAGCGAGAGACGAAGACGGACAGAGAGAGAGGGAGAGAAAGGGACAGAGAGAGGGGGAGGGAGACAGAGGCAGAGAGAAAAGAGAGAGAGGGGGAGTGAAAAGTTCAAACAGAGAGGAAGGACAGAGACAGGCAGAGTAAAGAGAGAGAGTGAAGAGAGACAAGGAGAAAAACAGGAAGTTATATAATCAGTAATATATTCATAAGACAATGCTAGTGGCCAGATTGTTTGCGACCTTCACGCACTGTTTTCTCTGATCTTTCAAGTCTGAGGTTTTCAGATTGATTAAATATGCCTTTTGATATTTAAAGTCTGAGGTTTTCAGATTGATTAAATATGCCTTTTGATATGAAAAGTTTGAGGTTTTCAGATTGAATACATTTTCTTTGAATGACTTCCATGACTTCCCAGCAACAGGACAAAGGACAAAACGGGGAACGACAGAAAAAAAGTTGTAGATTTTTTGTGTCGACGATATTAGATAATAGTGTGTGTTGTTATATCATTATTCAATCCAAAACAAAGCGCTACTAAACGTTCCGTCTGTCCTGGAGTACGAAGTTCGGAGAGACCTACCCAGAGTGACTGCGATGCGTCCCAGGTATTTGTCGATGTTCAGGGAGGTCCAGTTAATGGAGGTGAGGCCTGGCAAGATGGCATCATCCACTTTAGCCAAGTGAGGTGTTACCAGCTGCTCAAAGGCACTCTGCACCTTGGAGCGCACCCGGGAGTTTTCACTCAGCATCAACTGAGAAGACACAAAGATCAAGACGGCTCCGTTTGACTTCAGTGACTGTACATTGCAGGGACCGGCCGATCCAAGAATATATGCAACTCAAAAACCGTGCCACTGCAACCAACTGACAACCCCCGTAATATAAATGAAAAAAAAACACACAGGACTGTAAGTTGAAACTAACTTTAGTGATTTTGAAGAGAGGATTGAAACACGGATACTGGCTCGCTACATTCATCTTCTTTCAACCTTTTAACACCAATCACTGCGACATTTTCTTCTGTGTAGTTCCCTACCTGAAGTTTATTGTAGTTCTTCTTGAGGACATCTTGTCTTTGCTGGAGGATAGCCGCAAATGGCGGAATCTCAAGCTTCATCTTCGTCATGCAGTCTGTCTCCCTGAACTGGGTCAAGATCTCGGGGTCAAAGTTCACAAACAGTTCCCCTGTTTCGGGGCTCCTGACCAGCAGGGAGGCTTGCAGGCCGACACGGGCATCCTCCATCTGGAGAAAGAAAGAAAGAAAGAAAGAAAGAAAGAAAGAAAGAAAGAAAGAAAGAAAGAGAGAGAGGGGGGATGGGGACGGAAGAACAAAGAAAGAAAGAAAGAAAGAAAGAAAGAAAGAAAGCAATTGCTCCTTGTGATTTTGATCTTTATTGCTTTCGTTGTATAGTTCAAAGTGGGTACTAACGACATCCAATCTTATCAAGCACCCATTCCCCTTGTCCCACTAGATTACTACAGCACCTTATGTTTAAACAGAGCAATATTTTAGGCAAGCCCCTAACACAAGTAGCTATTAGCACTATCATTACTAAACACACGCCGTTTCACCTCAGACATCAATCTACGGTGTTAGCAGGCTACAACAGCTAGTGGTTTGAAGTAGGAGCATATTAGCATTGCTACTCTAACAATGCCCTGCATGGCCCATCAACCAGCATCTCCCAATCCAGAACATACCTGGCACTACAGCAGAAGGCAGACTATAGCACATAATAGAAATCTAACTATTTCTGCCCTACAACACACTAAATAGTATTTATATATTATATATATATTATTATATTAGCTTCATAACAAAGCCATGTGGCTGTGGTCTGTTCCCTCATGGCCTGTTTAATACACCCTCTGTCATAAAGCATCTCAAACTCAAGCAGCATAAAAGTTCTATATTAGTTCAATAACATACTATAAAGCTCTATATAACATACTGTAACCTGTCTATATTAGTTATATAGCATACTATACAAGTGCTATATTGACTCTATAACATACTCTAGAAGCTATATATTAGTTCTATAGCATATTAAAAAGCTCTATAACCGGTCTATATTGGTTCTATAGCATACTATACAAGCTCTATATTGGCTCTATAACATACTCTAGAAGCTATATATTAGTTCTATAGCATACTACACAAGCTCTATACTTGAAGCTCTATGACAGAGCCACATGCCGGTCCTGTGCCACCCTGACCTGTTTCATCCACCCACGGTGATAGAGCATCTCAAACTCCAGCAGCAGCCTGGCCACCATAGTAAAAAAGCTCCATATCTGTTCTATAGCATATTATAAAGCTGTATAACATACTTTAACCGGTCTATGATGAGTTCTACAGTATGCTATATAAGCTCTATAAAGCTCTATGACGGAGCCCCCCATGCTGGTCCTGTGCCACCCTGACCTGTTTCATCCACCCGCGGTGATACAGTATCTCAAACTCCAGCAGCACCCTGGCCACCCGGTTGTAGTTCCTGATGACGCGTTTGGCCTCGGGCGTGCTCAGTAACCCCAGGCGCTGCTGGAACATGTCCATTGGCTCCTGGATCCTCCGGTAGAGCTGGCGCGCCCACAGGATCCTCCCGGCCACCGGGGGCAGGTCGCGGCCGATGGGCGGCTCCAGCTTCTGCTTGGTGTAGAGGCGGGACACCATCTCGATGTCCCGGCCATAGCTCTGGAGTATCCGCTGGTACTTCTCGTCGACGCCCAGCTCTGGGATGCCGAGTCTGGAGTATAGAGGAGACGTGGAAATTAGATGGACAATGGATCCAGATCTCATAAAGGAGCGTTATTTATGATGTCATCTCAAATCAAATCAAATTCCTTTGTATAGCACATTTCCTACGTAAAGGCAATTCAATGTGCTCGAATAAAGTGTCAAATGTCAACACAGTACGGAAAATAAATTATATTTCTAATATATGTAAAAGATGAGGAATATTTAATATACATAATAAGAAGCATTACTTTTGAAACTTCATCAGAACATTGAGAGCTCTCTCCGTGTTTTGGATCTTTTCAAACGTGTTGTCCATGAATGTCTTTAGCTGGTTCTGAAAACACACACACACACACACACACACACAGACACACACACACACACACACACACACACAACTAGGGTTTATCGGTGTGTGAGTGTGAGTGAATGGGTGAATGAGAGGCAACATTGTAAAGCGCTTTGGTTCCATTTCGGTTGATAAGCGCTAAATAAATGCAGTCCATTTACCATTTACCATTTATATTCCACAGATTAACATATAGAACGTAAAGTAAATTGTATTGATGATAACCAAGAGCCTAAATCCCTAAAGCCATTGACTCACATGCAGTTCTGCAGTGCTTTTGCAGAATTCTTCATAGTCCTGATCAAAGTCTGTTCTTCTCTGATCCAGGAAACTGTAGTGCTTCTTCTTCATGGTCAGCACAATGTTCTGACTCACAAAAAAGAAGAATAGCTATGTCACTATTAATTTCTCTTCAAATTAAAACAAGTTATTTTTGAAACATTATTTATTCTTTCTTAATTCCATCACGGCTCTCACTCTGAGCGTCTGTTTCATTCAATCTCAGGCTGGTAGACTTGAGAAAACTATTGAGTTTGGACGTTCAATAACAAGCTGTTTGTTGTTTCTCTCTCTAAGGAGGGTGGAAGACAGTGATGAGCATCAAATGATGACATATCAACACTGGCAGAGCATCATCCCTCTCGTTCGGTTTACAATAGCAACGAGAGAACGCTTCAAAGAGAGAGTGATGGCACCCCAGAGGAGCTTCGTATTAAATATGTATAGACTGATGAAAAAGCTGTCAACTTTCACAAAAGAAGTTAGTAATGAACCTTTGTGAGCTATTTGTGATGTTATGTGAGACGTGGACCTCGTGATGCAATGAGAAAAATAATTATTTGAAAGAACGGCTTGAAAGAAGTTAATTTTTTTTTTTAACAATTAGGCATTTAGTAAGAAGAACGATGAACAAATTGTTGTGGTGGTTTACTAAAGTTATGGCTATGATGTTCGTATGTATGTATTCTGCGAAATGATGATGGAACATGCATTGAACACACAAAAACACAAATTCTGTCCCGAGGCATTACCTCCCATTTCCCCTGCATTTCTGCAGTCTGTCCAGCAGGGGCATTAGAGAGAGAGAGACAATATGCAGTAGCTGGCATTACTAAAGAACATTGTTGAAGATTAACACAATTAATTCACTTTAAACAAGCCAATACAGCTTTATATTATAAAATCCAGCGCTTCTCACTGGGGGTTGTTGAACTTATTCAAATACATGTTTTCAAAATTAAAATATACGCGTTAACACTACTAAATGATATGCTATTGGACGGCCTTGCTTCCTGTGTACCTGGAATCGTGTCGCTAGGGTTTCCAGGCCCTCGATCTTGGAGTCCTGGAGAGCGGAGTAGATGGTAATGGTGCGGAATATCTCCAGGATCTTATTCAGACGTCGCTGGAATGTTTCGAACTTGCCAAAGATGTACATCTCGCTGAAGTCAAACTGCCTCTCAGCTGGACTCTGCTCCAACTTCTCTTTGGTCTTGTGAAAACATCTTTGGTACTCCTGGTAAATCAGTGTACAGATATTCAAATAAAAATAAAAATAAAAATAAAAATAAAAACACAAATACAAATTAAAAAAAAAAAAATAGCCAGCATCTTGCAATGAAAACCAATGCTGCATGTCTAAAGTACTATGACACAGTATGAGGAATACACTTTTAATAAGCTGCATCCTATTACAGACTGGATCATATGAAGATGTGATAAAACAACAAGGGCATTGGATTTCATCACCAAAATGACTTGGGCTGACAGTTAGATTTAACTTATTATTTAACAGTGCAGTAAAGCGGCAACATTGCAAATTAAAATTCTAAGGGTGCACACACTCTTACGCAGCTAGATACCTGATTATGCTAAACAGGTCAAAACAGAATATCCCAAATATTGATCCTGTGTATGTGTCTGATCTTACTGGTCATTCCCCGGGACAGAAAGACCCTGTAGCGCTGTACCACCAGAACTCTTCAGACGGTGTTAACAGTGCGTTGCATAACGACCAGGCTTACCTGGTTGAGGTGGATGGCTGCCCGGAGTTTCTCCGCCACGATCTCCTGGGGCTGCTGCCACAGGGTCACGGAGCCGTTGTTAGTGATGTAGGCCTTGCAGGCGGTGATCATCTGGTTGGTCACCTAGGGAAACGAGGGGAGGTGATGATGGTTAGGATGAGGAGGAAGCCAGGAACGGAGCAGACTTGGAACACAACAGTTTTCAATTTTTGGGCTAAATATACTATGTTATATTTATATTATTATGTTGAAGCAGCAGGAGGAAAGTCTGGAGTATTTATCAAGAAATTAACAATAATATGAAACTCCCAAAAAAGAAGTGTATGAATTTTACCAAAATCTAAATCAACTTTATTCCAATTGCAAACCAATGTGTCCAATTAACAAACTTCAAATTATGCGTTTATATGCCGTTCTTTCTTCAGAGGCATGATTGGTAATGGTGGGTCTGTATATGACGTGAGGCTCACACCTTGACGAATAGTGACGTGATCTTCTCTGACGTGTTGTAGTATCTGGAGATACTGTGAATCATTCTGATGGCGTTGATCAACCCCGGAATGGCCTCAACCATCGATACCTGGGAACCATAAACATGTGTCTGTTAATAAAGATATTACTAAACGTAGCAAAGCCTTTATTTTATTATATTACAATAGGCTATGAGGAAAAAAATATATTAAAGTTGCTCAAGTTCAGTGTGCATTCTTGGTAGTTTGCATAGCCTGAATAATCAAAATCAAAAATTATGTAAAACATTTTTTTTTTTTTAAAGTGGAAATTCATTGCATTTAAAAATTCATATCTAGATTTCAGTTGTCCAGAAGTAGAGATAGTTTATTTGAAATGCCCTCAGAAGAGAAGGTTACTTTTTGTCTCACCGGGTCACTGTTGTACAGAGGGTCACAGAACTTCTCCAGAGTGTAGAGGTACTTAACGTTGTCCTTGGCCTCATTGGCTGAGTCTGTGATCCTGGTGTCCAGCTCACGCCAAGTCTGAACACAACCAGGTGACGGGAAACGTTAAAACAAGCGGTTTGGATTACGTGCGTGTTAGGTTAGGTAAAATACAGACATCAAACAGATCATACATGTTTAGTCGGTTTTGGCTCGAATTGAAAAACGTTTCCAAACAGTTTCACTCTGCTGCAGGAGAAACGTGAGGAAAAAAAGGCTGAAGGAAAATAAACAACCTGCCAGTCGTAAAAGACTAATTAAAAACAAACTGACTCTTATTGAGAGTCTATCAGTAGATTTTAAGCAGAGGAGGGAGGACACATCTAGAGCGTTTGCTTCTGTCTGACCTTGATGATTTTGGACTTGGCCATCATCAGCACTCCCATGACGGCCTTGACGTCCGGGCTCTTGAGCTGGTCAAGGAGGTAGTTGAAGCGGGACATGCGCTTCTTCCAGTGGTCCAACTCGGCCCGCGGGCCCAGGTCATCAGCCTCTTTCCTCAGCTGGTCGCTCTCCGCTAGCACCTATAACCGAGAGAGGCAGGGATGGATGGATGGATGGATGGATGGACGGATGGACGGATATACGAGTGAATAAATCATTTAACCCAAACATGTATAAATTCATATAAAGCTTTTTGTTTATTCATAGATCGACTGGTTATATGTTTATATATGCATTACATTTACATACATACATACATAATACATAAAAAACTGATAATCAATACATCCATGAATGAACAAAAACAGATGTTTTAAACTATAGTTGTAACGTTTAATACCACCTTGATTCTATGCTTGATTAAAACACAAACTTTATCAAGTCACCTGTCCAAAACAATGACTGTCAAATAGTTTCAAGTTACACCAACTGAGGCACATACTCCGTCTGAACAGCTCACAGTGCTTTGATGTGGAGGATGTAGCGCCTAGCATGACAGACCACCCTCCCCATCTCAGCACATGAAAGCAGAGCGCGTTGGTCAGGGACTCCACGTCTGCCTATCTGTCAGACCCACCCCCCCACCCACCCCCTCTGGGGTGCCACTCCCAGCTCACCTGCTCGATCTGTTTGATCCACACTTTCATGCAGGCCTCGACCCGCTCTGTGACCTCGGTGCTGTTGGCGGCCGCCATGTAGTCCGACGGGCCTTTCAGAGTTCGCAGGTCAAAGGTGTCGCACTCTTTCAGGTTCACCTGAGGAATCGGTTTGGAGTCAGCACAGTGTCGAAGGCTCAAGAACAATGTTGAGGGGGGTGCAAAAAATTCAATTTGATACGGACAGACTTCTAACTATGTGAAAATGTGGGAGTGAACTATTTGAGATCATTGCGTGGGCTATTTTGTGAGTATATGTCGGTTGGCTTTATGTGTGAGAAATGTACGTGTATACGCCTGTGTTTTCCACATCATGGACTCTACATCTGAGCCATTGTACTGTGTTCGCTAACAACAGCCTCTCCCACCTTCTCTTGCAGGCTCTCCTGCGCTCCGGCCAGCACGGACACAAAGTTGTCGAGCGAGGCGATGAAGTCCTGTTTGACAGCCTGGGCCTGGGGGCTGGCCAGCTCCCCCCAGCCGTGGCTCGTCTTCCTCAGCGTGGGGATGAAGATGTCCGACAGCAGCTGCTCCACACTCTTCAGGAGACCCACCTCGCTGGTGTCTAACATGTTGAAGTTCACGTCCTGAAGAGGATTTTGGAGAATAGAACATTCTAGAATTATGTACACTATACTTCACTATATTATAGAATGATAGTTCACTATACTTTACTACATTATACTATAGAATACAATGATAGAACACTATACTTTACAATACTA
Organism: Galaxias brevipinnis; assembly: GCA_036023535.2. Taxonomy (NCBI): domain Eukaryota; kingdom Metazoa; phylum Chordata; class Actinopteri; order Galaxiiformes; family Galaxiidae; genus Galaxias; species Galaxias brevipinnis. The sequence goes on from JAVQIZ010207344.1 coordinate 8,105, forward strand.
TAGCATAAAATGATTTGAAATAATAGAGGGATATGGTTGAGCATACCAGGACATATGTGAGAAAAAAGCAAGGTTAAAAAAATTGCAAAGTGAATATTTTTATACTTTACAATAAAGTGATTGCTGTTCTGTTGTAAAGGCAAATAGCCCTTAGCATTAGCTTGGTCTGGAGATGGTAAACAAGTTTGCTTTACTTTCAAACATTACAATTCTCTCATTGTCTGCACTTCGTCTGTTATAAGGCCTAGATAAAGAGGAAGCAAGTCATTTGTATACATATACATACATTTTTAAAATGCTTATAATCTTGGCAAATATTGCAAGGTTCGAGGTCTGTGATATTAACTGGAAGCAAATACGTTAACTCTACTGTGCGTACCATCAAAGTGCAAAGATCTCCTCCCTGTTATTTCTACTGTCTTTCATTTTTCCTTCCGTTCTTTTAAACTTCCTTTTCTTTTGAATCCCCTCCCTTTTCTTTCTACCTCATTCCTTTCTTTCGATCTTCTCTTCCTGTCTATATGTCTTTTTGCTAACCATGTAACGATTGATCATGTCTCTCTGCAAGGGGAGAATAGTTAGCTTTATAGCCAGCTGTGTCTGTGTGTCTGCGCGTGTCTGCGTGTGTCTTGTGTGTGTGTGTGTGTGTGTGTGTGTGTGTGTGTGTATGTGGGATCAGGAACGGTCGATATCTGTCACAGCCCCCTGGAGAGTGACCGCTGTCTCACATTGATCCTGGATGAAGAGGAGGGAGATCTATGTTTCACACACCTCTCTGGTAACTACGCTCACATAGAAGAGGTAGCTGCAGGCAAAATCCTTTTTTCCTGTTGGCTTAGATTTATGTTTTCCTCGGTTTTTCTACTTCAATTTGTCTTTGGGCAGAGACGAAATCCAATATTGGAAGCATCGTAGCCAAGGTTTTTAAAATCTATTTATTGAAACCGCAAACAAAAAATATGGCAATTTCAAGAGTTTGAGAATTCTACCGTAGTTTAGGCTTATGCCTATGAGTTTCATGCAATGAAGATGATAGTGTAGGTCAGCATGATGTATAAACTTATTTTTAAGTAATTTGATACCACAATCTAAAAATGTCTGCAAGGTCATAATGTTCTGTAAACAGAATCCAGCAAGTGACCACAATTTAAAAATGGTCGCAAGGTCAAAATGCCTTGTAAACAGAATCCAGGAAGTGACCTCACAATCTAAAAATGGCCGCGGGAAGTGACCTCTCACCCTGTGTATGTTCTCCGAGGTGATTTCCTTGGAGGTTTTGGCTCTAGTGAAGAACACACACACTCCGGTCAGCGCCACGTCTTTTCCCTCCGTCACAAACACCTTGGTCTTCTTACTACGCCCTGGGCCCTGAGTGAAGCCCTGCCCTGGGGCCTGAGTGAAGCCCTGCCCTGGGGCCTGAGTGAAGCCCTGGCCTGGGGCCTGAGTGAAGCCCTGCACTGGGCCCTGAGCTGGAGGGGGAGGGGGAGCAGGCGGGGGTGCTGGCTGAGTTGCAGATCCTGGTACAAGGTAAACAAAACAGAATATTAATAATCACACTCATACAGAATTCAAACTATACTGCTCCGGAAGTTGAGATAAAAATGAATTTATTCAAGCAACAACTGAATGTAAAGAAAGATTTTTAATTCAAAGCTGTTAATGTCTAAGCACCTGTTCTACTTTTTCTTGTTTCATGATTGATACATATATATATATATATATATATATATATATATATATATATAGTATGTGTGTGTGCTAGCATTAGACTTATTCTGCTGTATTTCTTGTGTAATGATGGATATTGACGTTAGCATTAGACTCTTTCTACTATGTCTGTCGTTTCATGATGGATATTGACGTTAGCATTAGACTTTTTCTACTCTTATTTCTTGTTTCATGATGGATATTGACATTCTTGTTACACTTTTTCTACTCTTATTCCTCCTTTCATGATGAATATTGACGTTTGTGTTAGCGTGCCAGTAGTGTTGATGTTGGGCTGTGACTGGTTTCACCGGGGTCAGCCACTTAGGGTTAGTGTTAGGGGTCTCACTGGGGTCAGCCACTTAGGGTTAGTGTTAGGGGTCTCACTGGGGTCAGCCACTTAGGGTTAGGTTATGGATAGGGGTCAGCCACTTAGGGTAAGGGTTAGGTTAGGGGTTTCACCGGGGTCAGCCACTTAGGGTTAGTGTTAGGGGTCTCACTGGGGTCAGCCACTTAGGGTTAGGTTATGGTTAGGGGTCAGCCACTTAGGGTAAGGG
>JAVQIZ010207360.1:0-14153 GCA_036023535.2 Galaxias brevipinnis
GGTAGGGATATAAAAAAATAGACAGAGAGCGAGAGAGAGAGAGAGAGAGAGAGAGAGAGAGAGAGAGAGAGAGAGAGAGAGAGAGAGAGACACACACAGCGTCCCAGGACTCCATATTAGCCTCTGCGTCACAACAACAACATCAACCACAGCAACCACAACAACAACTGAGGATGGCTAAGGCTCTCGCAGCCTCATCAGCACATGCACACACACACACACACACACACACACACACACACTCACACACACACCCACACACCCACACACACACACACACACACACAAGGAGACGTCACAGTGCGCGATGAGAAAACAGGGCGTGTGTTGGGCTGTAATTACCCTTCCTTTGCCCTCAGACTGCCGTAAGCATGAGTTATCTCTGCTGCTACAGGCCAGAGTCATGCCACGGGACTGGACGCTCGCTGGCTTTGGTTCAGCTCACGTGGACCGTAGGAGTCACACGGCAGCACGCCACGGAAACAGAACGAACGCCGGGGAGTCTCTCAAGCTCAAGTGAAATACATGAAACCTCTGAAGAAGGCCCCGAAGTCGAAATGAATCATCCCCTCCGAACCCAGACAGGATCCACGTCTCAGGACGAGACCCCCGCGGCCGCCATTATGAATCCCTTGTATAAATATCTCATCGCGAGCCGGAGTGAGACGTTTCGAGCAATTACTGGAGCCGTTGAGGCGCCGCGTTAATATTTCAACACGCCCGTGCCCTGGCCTTGACAGACATAGATCCTCAGCTGGCTTGAAGAAGGTATTCGCGGGGAGAGGGGGCGAGCAGCTTGTCGCTACACGCCCGCCGAACGGGGACGCAACAGCGCGGACGCTAACCACCGTCCTCATTAAGGTTTGACAACAGCTGTGGGGGAGCATATGTCCTCCCTCTTCCCACTTGATCTCAATAATGTATGTGGAGGGAGGAAGGAGAGGGGGGAGGGGGCGTCTACATGGAAACCCATGTAGGCCTATGTCAAAGGGAAGGTAGTGAGTCTACAGTGGTGGCGCCGCGTGGCCTAGCACTGAGCTGGGATCAGAAACAGCACCTCTCCCTCTGACCTTCCAACGGCCTTGGCGTGATTAGTTTGGACAAAGCAGAGGGCAGTGAGGAAGGGAGAACGGGCTCCGTGTGTCTGAACACACACACACCGTGCCCAGCACAAAGGAAGCAGAGGGCTGAAGAGGAAGTAGAGGTAATCACGCAATAAACAGTTTAAAGGTGCGGTATGTAAGTTTGAATTTCATAAAATTTTTCCTTACAAAAAATTTAATTTTTTATGTTTTATTACGTTTTTTACATTCCTCCTGGAGGATATCATTCAACCAAATGCTCAGAGAGAAGGTGCGCTAAATATGAGCGCCCTGGGCCCTGTATTCAGCTTTTAAAAAATCTAGGGACGCCCGCCCATCTCCAACCAACCAGGAGAGTTCTTGCAAGGAGTAAGGGCTACCTGCCTGTCAATCACCTCGCGTGCACACTCCTAGGTCCTCCTGCTTACAACGTCCCCCTCCAAACAAGCTGGTTACAATATGCGTCACAGTCAAAAGTAGCAGCGATGTGAACTAGCAGGCAAGGCGGCTGATGTCGTCAAATCACCAAGTGCAGTTTTAGAACGTTAGGAAGTATCGTGCCAGATTTATGTAAAAAATGTATTATTCGTTTACATATTCATATTGGATATACTCGGCAACGTATAGTAGCCATGGTGCCAATCGCTGCTAAATAAAAATTGTAATGCACTAGCTCATACTAATAGGGGAATAAAATTATGATATTTTTTTTTACGTTCGCTAATTGTATGTCGTTACTATGGAAACGGTAATTTGTGTCTGTGCTCGTTGCTTTGGTGTGAACCACTCAGTTTTAGAGCGTTTACGATGAGACGTTCAGGACTCTTTTGTTTCTCACCTCGGAATCAGACATTAAATGGAATGGGCGGGACCAAAGACTCAGGAGGTTGGCCTTTTTGAGTGTTGTGATTCAAATTCTTGCCATTTTTTCCACAATTCTCTAGAACTACATACTGCACCTTTAACTGCATGCGGCGCTACAGGTCTTAAGGTGAGAGCATCTGGGGTTGGTTAACCCTAGACGCCCGTGAGGTAGGCCACCGTATTAACAACATGCGACCCAGTGCATTCTCAGTGAGTCCCCAGGCAAGTGGAACAGGAGAGAGGAGTGCTTCTGTTCTTTTTGGTTCTGTCCGTGGTGAAGGATTGTTGGTGGGGCTGCCAGCAGACAGAGCTGTGTGTTATGAGGGCTGCTATCAGGCCCACCACAGCCGCTGGCCTGCTTTGCCTCTGTCGTGTCAGCCGTCGCCCAGCCGCTTCCCGCCATAACACCCAGGGCTGCAGAAACCAGGAAGAGCCTGGCGTGACCAAAATTACATTCAACACACGGCCACACAGCAGGCTAGCAGAACTGTTCAAATGACTCTCTTAATGGGGATTTAGATGATAGCTATTTTTATTTGGGAATACTGTGTGTGTGTGTGTGTGTGTGTGTGTGTGTGTCTATGATGCCAAAGAATCTGTGGAAAAAAAAGCTGGGTAAACAAACAGCTGAGCCTCAGAAGATCATAAACACTTTCAAGCACACTTTAACATGCACTTTTTTCCCGTGGGATCATCATTCAATTGAACCGCTCCGCTACATGTCTCCCTAGCTGCCCCCCCCCCAGCCCTAGCAGGGTGTGGTGCCACTATAGTCAGGGGAGGCTTCACCTGTGGCAAATCCTTTTCATGGTCGCCAGATTACAGGCAGCTCTAATCAAAGCCGCCGTTGTGTTCAGATAATTAGGAGTCTGTTCGTTTGAGCACAGCAAGGCACGGGCCTGAAGCGCTTCCAGACGCTAGGTAAGAGTGCAGCGGGGGGAGGGAGGGGGGGGAGAGGGGGGGGGGAGAGAGAGAGAGAGTGGGGGGAGTAAACATCTTTTATCAGAGCAGCCTGTCTGCGGGCTCCGAGGACGCCTCGGCATCTTAACGCCTCGCCATAATCCGCCACACACCTCCGTGTCCCCCGAGGTAACAGTCACGGCATGGCGGGGCTCTGTGTTGACTCACCGTCTGTGTTTGTGTTCGTCTGAGGTTCTATCTGCATAGCGACCCGGAGGGCTTTTCAGGTCACGCCCGCACTTTTCAAGGCAAACACGACCCTAAGAAACGGGGAAAGTTTAAGAGAAAGTTTCCTCCTTGCCGTCAGGGTACAGAAAGCACCACCGCCTCCTGAGTGCAGCGACTGCATTGATTTTGCACTGAGGTCCCTTATGGCTTTGTGTTGGACAAGGCACGCCGCGGGGACCTGGGCAGACAATACACCTGACTTTTCCTACAGCTACCTCTATTGGATTTCCTATTGATAGCTGTGTTTAGTCAAACCCTTTACAGCACCTCAGCCCGGCAGCCCCCCCCCCCTTATTAATACCCACTACTTTCCATCAACAGCTCCATCCACAGAGCGGTGTGTGTGTGTGTGTGTGTGTGTGTGGGTGTGTGGGTGTGCATGTGTAATCTGGCCAAAGCACTTGGAGTGAGACAATGTACTGGTGAATGGAGGAAGGGGGTGGGGTGGGGGGTTGCTTTTATTGGCTTCAACAAGGTCAGAGTGTGGGCAGAAATAGTGCTGGCCCAGCATAACGGGCCTGGCTTGGTTTTGTTTGACCAGGCAGTACAGGCGATTAAGCTGTCGGATGAGGAGGTGTGTGTGTGTGTTGGGGGGGGGGGTATTGATTCCTTGTGTGGGGAGGCAGGGGCGGGCTGCCTGTTGTTTTAATTTATTACCCAGTGAATGTGATTTGGCAGGAAGGGGGTGGAGAGAGTCCCCAATCTGTGGGTCAAACAGAGCTTCGTACAGAGAGGATGCTGTTCTGGGCCCCCGCTAGACGTGCTAGCAGATGTCGCTAGCAATTCGCAACAACAAACTTAAGACCAGACTTATTACCCATGTCCGACACACAGCCAACTGTGCACTTTGCAGAGCTAACAGTCCCGTGGGAAGAAGAGTTAAGACGAGACATACGAAGGGAAGAAACTCCGCTACAGCGAATTAGAAGCTGAGGCTTAACACCAAGGCTGAACTAAGGCGTGTCTTTCAGAAGTTGCATGTCGTGGATTTGTGGCAATATCAACAATCAAACTGCTTATCAACTAGGGATATGTAGCACAGAATGGCCATTAAAGATCTGTCAGATATAGCAGAAAGAAGTAGCCTGTGGCTTTGGCTAAAAAGGAAGGATCTATTGGTGCCAAAGTCTTGAACATCATGTCGAAAATCAAAAGAAAGTGGGTTCATCTCAGGACAGTGGTATAAAGGTAAGCTGTCCGCTCGCGACAAGCCTGCAGGAATAGAGTATGGAAAGATCTTTCTGTTCAGGTGATGTCAAGCATCCCGGCAGAGCTGCTGAAAAGAATAGAGTAGGGATATCTCACAGCTAAATAAGTCTAATAAATGTTTTCCATTTTGATTATCCGGCCGTGTGGAGAGTGGATGTAGTGGCGACTCTGAGACGTTACTACTCGAGCCTTTCAGCGGCGTCCTGGGCTCAATGCAACTAAAACATCTGGATTGGAATGTGCCAACTTGAAAATCCCAATGACATTTCTGTTCTCAAATCCATTCTAAATATTGCTTTCTGAAAGTGCTCGTCTTGGATTATGGCGTAAAGGATACTCTAACACGGTATCCTGTGTATTTTGAAATGCTTGCCTGATAGGGTTGGGTTTCACCTCCGATGCGTGTGGCCTAGCAAACGTCACAGAAGCCCTTCTCCCTGCAGGTCACTTGGTGCGGTCCATTGCGGACGCGGTGGAAGACGTGCGATCGCTGAATGGCTCCCCCCCCCCCCCCCCAGCGTTATTGACAAGCGGGAGCCACAGAGGAGGAGCGCGAGGGGAGTACACTGTGAGATGGTGACACAGTAATTGTGTGACCTGCACCTGGTCGGATTGCGGGGTCACGGACTCGAAGGACCTCTTGCCCGGGCCATCGGAGGAAACGGCTGTGTGTGTATTTCACCAGGGTGCTTTCAGAAAGGATCAGCACGGTCCAGTGAGCAGACCGCTGCAGCGCAGCACGCACCGCACAGCAATTATGAAAGGGCCCCGACAAGGTCAAGTAAGCACACACTCCAAAGGCCACTTGAGAGACGGGGGAGTCTACAGGAGCCATTGATAGCGAGACTGCCACTGTGATGCTACAGTGCTACTCAGAGCTCAGGGCTAAAGAAAAGTGTCTGAACAGTCTCCGGCACAGACGGGCTGCATGGGGGAACATGGACCATGGCTCAGGCAGACTTGTCTGTACTTACAGGAGAGTTTGTCAGAGGTGAGAGTAAGTGGGATTTGAATTCCAGTTGATAATATAACTCTCGGGAATATTAAAACAGAATGGGGAGAACTCATTCTGCATAAACAAATTATATGCCATAAATGTATGTAACTATCTGTGATATCATAGTACTAGGCTTGATAGTTGTGTCTTTATTTAAATGTTGAATCGCTATTGACATAAAAAATACAGCTTTCAAAGCCGTGAAATAATTTGCTACTTTGAAAATCCACTGTTTCAGTAAGGACTTGTGTAGTCTAAATTACATTACATTTCAGTGTCAAAAGTATGCTGTTCCAGAAGCTCCCCACCTAAGGCTACCTCTCAAATACTCACTGAACTATTTGTAGATATGTGCAGATTCTCTCCTGACCAATCCTGAATCACAGACCTGAACTAGGTTGAGGTGGAGTTAGGTTAAGTTGCTCCCTGTAATCTCATTTTAAGTTGCTTTGACAAGCGTCTGATAAATGAGGACTGCCTTGCTCAAAAGCACACTAGTGGTGGCGCCACCTCTCCTTCACTTGCTCCCTGTAATTTCATTGTAAGTTGCTTTGGATGCAAGTGTCTGCTGACTGACGAGAACGTGAATGTAATGTAGGCGTGGAGGTGGAGTGGAGCAGAACACATAGCAAGCCAAAGCTGGCAGCAGCACAGCAGCGGCAGGGGGCAAAGTGTGAGCCAAACTGTGATAAGAATAGACCCCGCCACATCATCCAGGTTCTACTCGGGTTTTACGTGTTGACCAGGATAACAGTGCATGTCTGATTGGCCGCCTGAACTAGCTCTGCAAAGATGTCGCCTCGACACTCCCCCCCCCAAAAAAACTCAGATTGAATTGCCAAATTTACCATACATTCATTATTTTCTAAATAATCATAATCACCTCCTCTATTCAAAACCGAACATACACGTGCGGTGGCTGACGTAAGCAATGAGCCGCTCCGTTTGAACCTAACTCGGGGTCAAACAAACAGCTGCACCAAGGTTGAGCCGTCTCCAGGTCTCCGAGGGCTGCGGGCTGACTCAGAGTCAGTGTGAAATAAGGGCCCTGGGGACTGTGAAATGGCTGCCGTAGATATCATCCTGATCCGTGTCCTTGATTTGTTCACCGGGCACCTGCGCTAGCCGCGCTCTGCAGCCTGTGATGTATGGGCCTGGGGTAGCCAGCGGCTGACGGGGGGGAAAAAAAGCGGTGTCGTGTCCCCTTTATCATGGCCGGTTTCCTATCCCACCGCTGCCCCGCGACCTTTCACCCTCAACGAGAGGGGAGCCCGCAGACATCCATTTTACAAGCACCATCACGTATGAATATGTCCTTTAACGGCGTTTTTATGACCCTTTCATGATGTCATTGAGGCAGGGATGTTCTTGCCGTGCTCTTTGGAGGTCCCTGGCAGAGCGGGGCCGAGAGGTGCCAGGTCTAACGGGACGCTCTTAAGAGGACGAGGCGGACGGGGTTAATTCAGGGGAGCCCAGGGATCGGCCCAGTGTCGCCTTTCTTGATTACAAAGAAAGGGAAGGGACCATCCATCTTTTTTTTCTCTTGGCTCGTACACTTTTTTTCTCCCCCACTGGTAGGGCTTCACTGAGGGGCCTCGGGGAGCCGTCTAAAGGCCCTCTCCAGGCAGCCACTGTGCTTCAATGGCTGCTCTGACAGGGGAAACCCAGACCGTGAACAAGGCCGCTTTGAAAAGCGCTCGTGCTTTTGTTGAAGTCTACTGAAAACGAATCTGCTACTGTAAATCATGCTCTGGGCAGAACAGTCGTCCTCTCTCTATATATCGCTCTCTCTTGCTTGCTCTCTTTTCTCTGTTGCTCTCTCTCTCTCTCTCTCTCTCTCTCTCTTGCTCTCTCCTTGCACCGCGACCAATTTGACTGGCTCCGGTGCCTCGGCCTTTGTCGGAGTGGAATGGAGAGCGTTTGTCATGGCAGGCCGAGGGAGAGGCGCCCCGACCCAGGGCGGAGGAGAGGAGCCCCTGGAGAGGCCACGGCTCCAATTACATGCAGGCCCGGCTCCTTCAAATGTCAGGCTACTTTGCATTAGTCAAAGTGCAGTGGCATTCAGCGGGCATTAGCCTGTCCACAGCCATGCCTGTCCCATTGTTTCTGCGTGGCTCGTGTGGCTCCCCCCACAGAAAGACTCCGGCCCCCACCCTGTCCCCCTCACCTCCCTCTCAGTTTTATAACCACGGGCCCGGGGATGCTGCACGGTTAGCCGTAAAGAGAGGGTTGAAATAACAGTTAGAAGCGCGGCGCTGCATTCCGCATGGTTTTAATGGCGGCGGAGGGTGTGAGAAAGGCCCCGCAGTGGCACGGGTAATTGTTGGAGAGTGAGGGAGGATTCATGGCCGTGCTTCCAGGGGCTTGTAAAGCGGCCCCGCCGCGTTCGGTGAGGCAGCGCCACCGCGAGTCCCCTTAACTTTCCCCATTACAGACTCCACAGGCCCGGGCAATTTAGCCCGCTCCGTCGATCATTGCGAGGGAGGCCCGAGCCCCTCCGCTCGCTAATTAAAGTCTGCGAGGAGAAAACCACTTCACCGCTCAGTGCAGCAGACACTGAGACAGACCGCCGGGGGGCCAAGGGAGTGCAGGTGAAGCCTGTTGTTGGCTTCCCGCGGGGTGGCAGGGCTTCATTTGTACCGGCGCTGGGAACCTTCTGGGAACAGTGCCTGCCACTGCGCAGGAGCATCCACGAGTTCCAAAACAACGACTCAAAAGAACGATGGCGTCGGCCAAAGACAAACAACACGATCAATCCAAATGGATGTGGTTTGTCCATATAGCATTACACTGCACAGAACGACTGACTTCAAAAATTTGCCTGAGGCTGGGGGAAAAAAAGCCTGAGGCTGGGATCAGGGTTTAGGGTAGAACAGCCTTGGTTCTCCAGGTAACCCCCTGGACGAGACAGGCCTTTCCAGACAGCTTCATTACCTCTGCCCGTGGGCCAGCCAGACCGCTGCGCTCCACAGGGTCAGGGGGGTGCTGATCTCCCCCTGCTCAGGCACGCTGGCTCTTAGGGCTGCAGAGACCTGACTCTGTGAACTAACAGGGGGGAGCACAGCGGAGCAGGGGGGGTCACACGGAGCAGGGGGGTCACACAGAGAGAGGCAGAGCGACCACGTGGTCGTCCTCTTTGACTGAATGAAGGCGGGTCACTCAGCTGCTTTTCCAGACCCCCTCAGGCGCAGGGGCTTCTCTGTTCACACGGTCTAGTGTGTGTTGACTCGTGATCGTGCACTCCCTCTCTGTGTGTTCTGACACGGTGCACAAAGGTTAACGCTCGGATGGATTAAAGTCAAGCAAGGATGATAAAGCTAGACGAGAATCCACAGTCACGGCACGTCCTCCCTCCAAACTCTCTGCCTCTCAAACACACCCACGACGCACACACACACACGTGCGACACACACGCAACACGCACACACAACACCCTCGAGGCACTGGCAGCCACTCACCGTTGCCACGGCAGCCGCAGCACAGAGTTGACACAGCGTGGTCAGGAGACCGGGGGGATCTTCTTTTCCTGGAGAAGGAATAAAGCATATTTGTGCGCAAAGTCGAACGCACACAAATACGTACGCAGTGGGGGAAACCACAACTAAGAAAACGCTTCTCTCTTTCACACAAAATAAATGCCGAGCGAGCGTCGGAGGTCACGCGCGGGCGGGCGTTGAGACAGAACACAAACAGGACCTGACTACACCCTGGCCGTGGACACAGAGCGTTAGCTAAGAGCACACGTTAGCTCGGGGCCGTCTGTGTCCTCACGGCTAACTGGGGGCCGGCGGAGTGTGTCGGGAAACGTTACCCGCACGCTGCTCTCGCTAATGTCGTTTTCCACAAGGTTAGGCTTCGCGTAATCATCTCCCCGGGATGGATGTCGGCTATGTATGTGTGTGTGTGTGTGTGTGTGTGTTTGAGAGAGAGAGAGAGAGAGAGATCGAGAGTTGGGCCTCGGAGCGCTTGCCCCCGTGTTTGACTTAATGAGACTGATCTGAACAGATGGAGGAGAATCTCCCAGGTCGCTCTCCACTCCTCTCTCCAAGCCAGCCCGCTTCCACTCTCTACAGCAGCCCTGTTACTTTCTGTCTCCGACGGTCGCCCACAGAGTGCCTGGATTTAGCTGGGCTGCCGATGAAGCTGGCCGTCCATTTTGTGTCGACGGGGACGTGTCGCGAGATGGAGCCTGCTGAAAAGCCTGGCGGTGGCAAAGCATCTCACGAGTTGCCACCGGAGCGCCTCTTCCTCCCTCTGTAGCTGCAGTGAATTTCACTGGACTTATTGCTGACCGCTTTTGCCTTTTGAAACGATCGTTCGGCTCTGTTTTTGTAATTGAGGCAGATTAACGCTGGGATCGCAGAGTATAGATCAGTCACCAGACCATTAACACTTAACAGTTAAACGATGCTAAATGCTTCTTGCCGTCTTGTTGGAGCGTATAGTTTTTCAAACTCAAAGACTTTTGGAAGGAAGACGCAACCACATAAACACACGGCGCTGAAGTGATTCCATTTGGAATTTTTACCGACTTCACTGAAGTGCATCACCCTGTCGTATTTCATTGATATATATATATGTAGATATATATATATATCAATATATATATATAGTGATATAATCAATGAACCCTGAGCAGAAGCCAGCTCGACTGGGAATTCAGCTCGCGGATCAGAACCATGTTCTTCAAGCGTAGATTCAACCCTTTTAAATCTCCAAGCCCCCATCTCAGTGTTAAAAGGAAGTGTTTACGCTCTCAGAGTCCTGTGATCCCAGGCCCCAGGGAGGAGGGATTCTACCTCCACAGAGAGAGAGGTACGGAGGGAGGTAGGGGAGGGGAGGGTGGCTGTGAGAGAGGGGGGTACGGAGGGAGGGAGGGAGGCAGTGAGAGAGAGAGGTACGGAGGGAGGGAGGGAGGGAGGGTGGCAGTGAGAGAGGGGGGAAATCCTTTCTCCTCCGTGGGGACCTGATCCCCAGCCGCTTAGCCTCCCGTCTTATCTGATGAGCGTTTAGAGGATGAGAGCAGGGCTCTCTCTCTCTCTCTCTCTCTCTCTCTCTCTCTCTCTCTTTCCATCTCTCCATCTCTCCATCTCTCTGCGCCGGCCGACGACGGGGGGAGAGAGGATATATCCTCTCAGCTCAGCGGTCCGAGCTCTGGCCTGGAGGACTGCTTGACAGGTAGACACCCGAGAGGAGGCAGGGATTAGGGCCGGAGGGAGGGGAGAGGGGAGAGGGGGCGGGGCGGGGCGGGGAGGGGCGGGGAGGGGAGGGATGGAGCACCTCGGCGGGATTGATGGAGGGGCTTACGGCGTTGGACCACAGAATAAGACTCTGGGACACGCTTTAATGTACCGCGCGTAATAGGGTTAGCTGGTGGAGCATGTCATCCACAGTGTGGGGGAGCCGGTGCTCAGAGAGGTCTGGGGAAAGCCAAGTGGGGGAGTGTCTGATGTTTGGGTTGGCGCTCATAGTGTTTGCTGCTTTGGCCCCAAATCCACACGAGACCACCGTTCAATCCAAGGCCATAGTCACGTGGTGGCTCAGTGGCATGACGCTGTCAACCCCCAGAAATACACTTCATCCAAATATAGAAACTAAAAAGGAAAATGAGAAGTCCTATCCGAGTCTGAAGCTTGTGAGAGTCGCCCACTAAAAAGCGACGTGGTCCTAGGGTTGAGGGTACCACCAGGGGCAGCAGTGGCCAAAATGGCCACCTTTCATCAACAGCGGTCGAGAGCTCGTGATCAGAGCAGAGCTCCTGGGAGCCGGTGGTGAGCAGAGGGCCAGCGGGCTGCCGGCCGCGGTTCAACAGGCCAGCGGGGAGACCATCTCTACCCAATTCCACTTCACACAGAGCCTCCACAGAGAGACGAGCAAGGCTCCGATCTCCTGTCAAAAAAGCAGGGCGGTTTGTCCAGCCCCAGAGATAAGACGAGGTCTGGTTCAGTGCCCCCCCCCAGTTTGTCTCCCGCCGCCCTGTCTCCTCCCGTGCCTCTCCCTGCCTTCAGCCGGAGCGGACCCAGTGGGATTGCACACACGCGGCTGGGGGGGGGGGGGGAGCGGCGCGAGCCGGCTGGGCTATTAAGGCTGCCTGTCACGGGGGAGCAGCCCGACTGCTGAGCCCAGCTGGAGCTCTCCGCTCCCTGGGCTCGTGTTGTGAGAGTGGATCCCTGAGTGCCTGGAGAGCCTCTGAGGGCCCTGTCAGAGGGCTAAAGGGGCTCCTTCCACAGCTCCAGTGCCTCTCACATCTGTGGTTAAGATCACAATGCCCAAGAGAGAAAAAATAAACTTCTTCTCTGTTCTTTTCAGAAGATGTGTTCATCCAGCTGGGCACAGACTGGGTGCTGTTGGGTGTAGTGACTTCTTGTTAACCGATGATCAAACTTGTGCAAAATTGGCCTAAGTAAATCATCCATCTTAGGGTCTGATCCTACATCTCAGTAAATACAGCGCGGACGTATTTGGAAGGAGGCTGTTGGCTCGAAAGGCCAATGGTACGACAAGTTGCAGAGTCACAGCACCCAGCTCGCCCGTAACGAGAGGAATGAGGTTAATGTGGAGAACATTCCGGGGTGGTACAGTACTGGGCGATGCCATGGAGACCTGCTGCACCCCCAGCCACCGATCCCTGATTAGCCTCAGGGAGCTAAGTCATTGTTTTCCTAATGGCATGCGACAGGAGCAGGAATGCTGATAAAGAATGCAGCACTGAGCTTGAGGGTTTTGGGCAGAGGCCTGGTTTTCTGGTGGGTTTGCTGTGTAACGTCACTAACTCCAACGGCATCTGTAACACTCCAGAGACTCCATTTAACTCTATCCTCTTCACAATGAATTCAAATACAAGCATTACATGTCTTTAAAGTTTGCTAAGTAAATGGTGTGCACAATTTTGGAAGGTGTTGAATTCCTATTATTTAAAAAAAAAAAAATCTTAAAACCTTAACGTTCCAAATGCAAGCGTTTACGTGCAAGAACCAGAATGCAGAACACCACACTTGACATTCCGCCCCTTGACAACAGTCAAGTCAATCCCCACCACATCCCGGCCTTCACCCGTCTCCATTCCGTGGGGCGCCACTCCCTCCCTTCCCCACTCTGCTGGAGCCATCGTGGGGCTGTGCCCTCCAGAAGCCCAGCTAGCCGCCCAGCCACCTGTGCAGCGGGGAGGGATGTAGGCGGCTCCGCCAGAGGAAAGCAGGGGGGCAGCCAGCCGTGGCCTCCGCGCTGAGCCGGCCTGACTGACCAGCAGCAGGCACTGACCCACAGCTCCCTTCCCCCGGCCCCCATTAGTCCAGCACACGCTGGAAGGGAGAGCGCTCCCTCATTAGCCTCAATTAGCCTCCCACACCATCCCTCACGCCGGGCCTGGCCCCTGGGCTCCCTTCTCTCTGTCTCTCTCTCTCTCTCTCTATTGCACTCTCTCTCTCTCTCTCGTTCTCTCTATTGCTCTCTCTCTCGCTCACTTTCTCCATTGCTCGCTCTCTCGCTCTATTGTTTCCTCTCTCTCTCACACTCTCACTCTCTCTCTCTCTCTCTCTCTCTCTCTCTGCGGCTGCTGTTCACTCTCTCTTTTCCTTTCTTGTTCCCTCTCCTCCTAAGGACTGGGGCCAGGTGGCAGGGTCAGGGCTGTGAAGCTGGGCCAAGTCCTCCTCCCATCCCTCCCTCTCTCACTTCACTCTCCTTCCCACCGCAGCGGCAACAGCTGGCCCGCTCTGCCTTTTCTTCTCCTCTGGCACAGCTGTGTGTGTGTGTGTGTGTGTGTGTGTGTCTGTCTGTGTGTGTGTGTGTGTGTGCATATCTGTGTGTGTGTGTGTGTGTGTGTGTCTGTCTGTCTGTCTGTCTGTCTGTCTGTCTGTGTGTGTGTGTGTGTGGTTATTATGTAGAAAGGACAAAGACTGATGCATGAATGAACAGGTGCTGCAACCACTTAGTGAATAATGTAATCATGGCCCAGTGTGTGTGTGTGTGTGTGTGTGTGTGTGCGCTGCATGCATTTAATTTACTTACTGGATTGCTAGCCTGAGGGAGCCATAACAGAGGAAAGGGAGAGGGGGGAGGAGGAGAAAGAGGAGGGAGAAAGAGGGAGGAGCAGAGGGACGAGGAAGAGGCAGGAGAAGGCAGAACATAAGGAGGAGAGAGGAAGAGGAGGGGACGACACGATTGTTTCGGTACAGAGTCGAGGCTTAAACTATGACAACTAAAACCCCTGCACACCCCCGGAGGAGGAGGAGGGGAGAGGAGAGGAGAAGAGAAGAGAAGAGGGGAGGATGGAGAAGAGGAGAGAAGGGAAGGAGGAAGGAGGAGAGGAGGGGATGAGAATGAAGGAGAAGAGGGAGGAGAGGAGAGGGGGAGGATGGAGGGCAGGGATTGTCTTTCACCACTCAGCACAGTGTGATAGAATTCATGATGAATGGCTCTGTAAGTCAATCAGTACTCCATTTAACCAGCTCTGATAGCCACCACCACTAATGCTGCTGCTGGATAGGTGAGTGGCTGGCTAGGTCAGAAGGTATGGGATTGGCTGGCTAGGTCAGAAGGTATGGGATTGGCTGGCTAGGTCAGAAGGTATGGGATTGGCTGGCTAGGTCAGAAGGTATGGGATTGGCTGGCAAGTCAGAAGGTATGGGATTGGCTGGCAAGTCAGAAGGTATGGGATTGGCGGGCAAGTCAGAAGGTATGGTATTGGCTGGCTAGGTCAGAAGGTATGGGATTGGCTGGCAAGTCAGAAGGTATGGTATTGGCTGGCTAGGTCAGAAGGTATGGGATTGGCTGGCAAGTCAGAAGGTATGGTATTGGCTGGCTAGGTCACAAGG
>JAVQIZ010207394.1:0-32291 GCA_036023535.2 Galaxias brevipinnis
CCAACTAAAACTTTCCCCCCCTCAAATACATCCCCCCCCCCCCCCCCCCCCCCCCCCCCCCCCCTCTCTCCCCCCCCCTCCCCCCTGTACACACTCACACACAGACACACATACCTCCCAGCCTCGGAGCCCTGAGCAGGAAGCGTACTCCCCGAGGGAGGGAGGAGGGGTCAGGGGGATGGGAGGTGCAAACGCCCCCTCCCCTCCCAGCTGTCCTAGCCGGGGCTTCAGGAGCGCAGGAAACTTTAATTCACACACACTCTCTCCTCCAGCGCGCACACACTCACACACACACACACCGTATGCGCTGCTCACTCGCCTACAGATGGTGAACACCCGCCAACTCAGAACTTTCTGTTCCGCTGCGCCTGGAAGGATTTAACTCACGCACACACACACACACACAGAGAGAGAGAGCGAGAGAGACACACACACTCGCAGAGGAGTACGTCTTGGGGGAACCGTAGTGGCCCAGCTGTGCTTGGCTTTATTTAAAGAGGAGCGGATGGTTCACAAAGAGGACGGAAAAGAAAAGAAGGGAGAGAAAATTGGAGGGGAGGAAAGCGAAGCCTCCTCTGGGGTGAGGTCATCCAGCCCAGGGAAGGGTGCCGGACGGCTCTGGATCCAATCACAAGACCCTCATCCTAGGTCCTATTCTTTCGTTTTTTTCGGGTTTTTTTGCACTCCTCCTCTTCTCCTCGTCTTTTAACTACTCCTCCTCCTTCTAGTCATCTTTTGTGTTGTGAGTGCAAACAACGTGCCGCTCACCGTGGATGTATCCAGGACCGTTTTCTCTGGACTGTGTGTGTGTGTGTGCGCGTGTCCGTGCGTGTGTGCGCGTGTCCGTGCGTGTGTTCATCGGCGTGTGCTTTTGTGTGCATCTTGTTCCTCAGGTGTTCCAATGGCGCCAGTTGGAGAACCTATACTTCAGAGAGAAGAAGTTTTCGGTGGAGGTTCACGACCCTAGAAGGTACATTTATTCCACAAATCTTTGTATTTCTGCTCCGTTTTACCTAATCCCCACACTGTTCTTTATGGCTCACTCCCACAGTCGTGGCATTCAGAAACTTGTCCGTCACACCATTTCTTACGTTCATGAATGACGCTACCTTTGCCGTCTCATCTTCTCGGCGGTATGCTCACAGAACAGGGAGTCTTAAGATGAGGGTTAGCTACCGTGACTAAGACTCAGCCCTTGACCTGGCAGACTGGTCGACTGTGTTCCAGGGCACTTCTCCCGTTACCATCCGCGGTGCTACACCGTGTTGTGCCTGGCCGCCAGCCGGAGTTTAGCCTAGCGCTATGAAGTGACATCATCCCCCTCGAGTTCACATGTGGCACAGCGGAAAGGCCTAGGGGGTTTTGTGTGAACTGAGAAAAGACTGGAGCCCCGGAGCACTGTGGAGAACGGAGTCCCGGCGTGTGCACTTTGTGTGGCCAGAGATAGTCATCTGACTCAATCATGGCTCCGGAGTTTTTCTTGGCGGCGGGGCAAGATGGGGGGGGGGGGTCTCCACTGGGCTCTGACACACGGATCAATCCAAAGATGATGGACTCACACACACACACACACACACACACTCGGAGTGAACCTTCGACAGTTCACCGCAGGGGGATGGAGGCCCTGGCCAGAGCCTGTCTTGCGGAGGAAGTGACCTCGCTCGTGTTTGTTTAACATACCCTACATATGTGAGACAGAGAGACGACCAGGGAGAGAGTGGGAGAGAGAGAGGGGGAGAGAGAGAGAAAGAGAGGGAGAGGGAGTGGGAAAGAGAGGCAGAGAGTGTTGGAGAGAGAGAGACGAGAGGCAGTCATTAGTGAAGAGCTGCTCTGCTGCTCCCACACGGGCGTCTGTTTAAACAAAGAGGGGGTAAAACATGTGGGGGGGGGGGACTGCGTGTGTGGCTCTGCTAAACACCACGCTCATTTCTCAGACCCCTTTTCACTCTCTCTCTCATGGCGACTCTTCCTCTCTCCCTCTTCCTCATGACCTCCCTCGCGCTTAGTTCCCCTGTCCATCTTAAGTCTGTACCGGTCTCAACCGGTTGCTAGTTATAAAACAGCTCTAACGTAAAGTCAGGCATGGTGTCACGCCCATGGATTGTATGCATGTGGGGCTTTGGTGTATGTAACGAGCCTAATGTTGGCCCCCTGCAGTCGGGCGTCGGTGACGAGGAGGACGTTTGGCCACAGTGGCATCGCTGTGCACACCTGGTACGCCTGTCCCGCCCTCATCAAGTCCATCTGGGCCATGGCCATCAGCCAGCACCAGTTCTACCTGGACCGCAAGCAGAGCAAGGTGGGTACGCACCAGTAGATCCACGGGGAGACACTTGCCCGTTCTGGTCTGTCACATTATAATACGTTATTAGTAGTGTTTGAGGGGGTCTTTCAAGACACTCAAGGTCACCTTAAAGTAAACAGATAAGTAAAAACAAAATGAAAATAAAATATGAATAGTTCAGCGGCACATTCACAATGCAAACTATCATGTAAAATAGCTGACCGCTCTGAGCCTAGCATGCTAGCTGTGAACTCCAGCAATAAATGCACATTCTTAATGTATTTATGTTTTTGCTATGGTTTGGCCTATTAAGCTGTTGTTTTCTGTGTGTTATAAACGTGTGGTTTGGTGTTTCCGTATCTTTCTCCAGTCAAAGATCCACGCGGCCCGTAGTCTCAGTGAGATCGCCATTGACCTGACTGAGACCGGAACTCTAAAGACCTCCAAACTGGCCAACATGGGCAGCAAGGGCAAGATCATCAGCGGCAGCAGTGGCAGTCTGCTCTCATCAGGTGTGTGTGAGTTTGTGTGTACGTGAGCGTGTGTGTCTGTGTGAGTGTGTGAGTGTGGGTGTGGATGTGTGAGTGGGTGTGGGCATGTGTTTGTGAGTGTGTGGGCCCACTGAAAGATGGAGCGACGTGAACAGCTGCTTTTGGCGGGGCATTGATTTTTCCTGGGGAATTGTTTCCATAGTGCACCCCGACCCCCTTCTCTCTGTGTTGGTACATACAGTAGAGCCCCCTCACCCCCCGTCACGCCCGTCCCCTGTCCCTCCCCCATTCCCATACAAGAGAGGCCTTGCCTCTGAAGTATGTGAGTGTGGGAATGGAGGTCGAGATGGCTTTAGGAGGGACGGATGGAGCCGGAGGAGGAGCTGACCTCCAGAACAATGCCTATCTGTGTGGAGCATGGACCAGGGAGTGGGATAGAGAGATATGAGGGGGTGAGATCTCTCTTCCCCCCCCTCTGGAGTCTCGTTCAGACCTAGGACAGACGTATGCACGTATAAAGGCAGAGGCACAGGTATGTGTGGACAGAGAGATTTGCAGGGCCAAGAAACCATACTCGATTTGCCCTCCAGGTGGTCTGTGTCAATAGCACTGGCTAGGCAAGCCAATCGATTAGACCACAACCCACCCTTGTAGCTCAGCTTGTGATCTCTAGGAGGTGTCTGTCTGGGTTGTGTGTGTTTGTGGAGACGGCCAATTTGGAGATCCCCAGGCTAACACCTCAGTAAGTGGATCATGGTGAAGAGAGAGCCAGAGAGAGCTAGCTATGGTCTCGGCTGTGTACGGCGGCGTCCTTGTCCGGTGGTTATGCTCTGCATGTGCTCTCCTTCTCTGTGCGCTCCTAGATTCCAACTCCTTTGAGAAACGACCCCTCCCCTCCCTCCATCTTGTTGGCGTTATCTTTCTTCCCTTCCCTTCATCTCTGCTCCCTATCTCTGCCTCTTTTCATCTCTTCCGTCAATATTTTTATTGCCAAAGGTCATCAGTTTTCCTATCTATCTGGTGTTCCTTATCTCCTCACCACGTTGTAATGTCGTATCAATCTCATGATACAGCCCGATGACCGGAGGCCATCTTTACCCGGCAACAGCAACAAGCTGCTTTCACTGTGATGTCATCTTTATGCGCCTCTTCCATCTCTGCTGTATTGTCTCTCTGCGCCCCCCACTGTCCTAGTTGCACGGTTGAACAAATCAATATGTAACCCTGACACCGGTGACACCGGGATAGACATGTCAGATAACCGTCTGTTGCCAGCTTATTTATTTTCAACATAAAGAAGACAATAAATGCCAGATTTAGCTCTTACTTGTTTGAAGATACTTTGTCCCCATTAGGGAACAAATAGAGTATGTCACAATCTATTGTCTGTTCACAGAGTACACAGATGTTTATTCTGAATGCCCAGTGTTTACTTATGGCACAATGCTGCTATATTTATGCTGTTTAGGGCAGTATTGTTCATGTGTTTGCTCACCAAGTAGGCTATATGGGGCCCACAAAAGCTGGCTGAGGTGTATCTGTGCTCGTGTGTGTGTGTATGTGTGCTAGTGTGTTTGGAATGTACATAGTCTCAATTATGGCTGTTTGCTTGGGGCCTTCATTTTGATGTGTCTTACGTCACAGACTTTGTCCTCAACTGCCCCGTCCCCGAACACATTGTACACACGGAGAACAGCTCCGGAGCTAAGGCTCCTTATCGAAACGTTCCACTCACTTCCCAGTAAACATCCTGAAAGGGCAGCAGGTGCACTGCTCACACACTGTGTTACCCGCCGCTCTCGTTCTTACCCTGCCTCAACCCAAACACACACTCACATACCCACCCACACACCACCACCCTGTCCTCATGTTGCGTGTGTGTGTGGGTTCCCAGGCTCCCAGGAGTCGGACAGCTCCCAGACGGCCAAGAAAGACATGCTGGCAGCGCTGAGGGCCCGACAGGAGGCCCTGGAAGAGACCCTCAAACAGAGGCTGGAGGAGCTGAAGAACATCTGCATCCGAGAGGCGGTGAGAACCCTGTCACACAATCACACACACACACACACACACACACACACACACACACACACACGAGGGCATCTACACATCACAGTGTACATTAGTAAGAGTGGTTGTACACATGACGCTGTCTATTCATAATAGTGTTTGTACGCATCTCTTTGTGTGAAAAATACTTTTCGCTTTTAAGCATGTATACTTTTTCATAGACTTCCACCTCCCTGTCTTGTTCTCTCCCCCTCCCCCTCTCCATGTTCCTTATCCGGGCCCCCTCCAGGAGCTGACAGGGAAGCTGCCCAAGGAGTACCCCCTGGACCCGGGGGAGGAGCCCCCCACGGTCAGGAGGAAGATAGGCACCGCCTTCAAACTGGACGAGCAGAAAATCCTCCCCAAGGGAGAGGTGAGACCCCCCGTCTCCCCCTGCTCCTCTCCCCCTCTCTCCCCTCCCCCACCCCCACTACTCACACCATCGCTCTAAACCCAGTGGGGGAGATCGTACTCCTCTAGTCTACGGGGAATACAGTATGTAGGGCACAGGTGTAATTCATTCATGTATGGCGGCAGACAAAAACAACTACTGTGGTAATTAGGCTCCCTGTAAATAGCCTCACGTGCCCACTATTTAATACAGTTCTGGGCGTACGTAGCCACTTATAATAGGAAAGCATTAGTCGTTGACGTTTAAATGATACGGTAGAGATTGAGGTGATGAAAGCTGGTCTTTAAGCCACGTGTGAAAGAGCAGGGCGGCCAGGCCGTTTGAAGCCGCAGCGTGGAAGGACTTGGCTCTCTAAGATGGAGTTCTACTGAACCTCCTTCTCCCCTGTTCAAGTCGGGCCAGCGGGTAGATTTTCCAGAGCTTCAGAACTTCTAAAAATAGTCTGTCTCTGTTCACCGCCACAGGAAGTGGCGATAGTGCCAGGGAGTGTGTGCGTGTGTGTGTGTGTGTGTGTCTGTATCTTGGTTTGTATGTATTGACTAGAATCCAAGAGCACAGTATTATGAAACCACAGGGAAAGCAGAAAGATGTCTCTGCTTTTACACTGGTCCAGTCAAACACTGTTGCTTTTGGTTTAGACACACAGACAGAAGCAACTCTGGCAGGCAGTCTAGGGATTGATGGTGTGAGAGATTCCACAAGATGTTGACCTATGTGAACACATCCCCACTCTGTCTCTCTTCAGGGGAGTGGACACTCTGTGTCTGTGTGTGTGTGTGTGTGTGTGTGTGCGTGTGCGCGTGTGTGGGTTGGGTGAGCACGCTTGTCGTTGAGCTCTTTATCAGCATATGAAGTATTCACATTTAGAGGCCCGTCGTTATTTTTCTGAGAACATTCTCTGGACTAAAAGGTTGCATTCCCACAGTGACCAGCCAGCTCGCTCCTGCAGACCCCTCCTATCTGCCTCCACCAGCCGGGCCTAAGGAGGGCTAAAGCTGCTGTGTCGACTCTGTGACAGTGGGTGTTTCCCATCAGCCCGAGTGCCACTCCTCCGCCCGTTGAGGATGGGGAGGACAGGGGGATGATGGAGGGGTGTTTTGATTGGGCGACGGGGAGACTCCTGGGACGGGTGCTTAGCCAGAGGGGCTGGGAAATCGAGAGGCGGCGATAAAGATAGATGATTTCCTCGTCGTGTTTTTACTGGCTCGGTTTACGTCCCGCGGCCGGTCTGAGGGAAAAAAAGGAGCATTAATTATTCTTTTTTTTTTTTTTAATGGTCGGCCTGCTTGTGTTTTTACGGGCTTAAACGGGCCCCGCCGACGTGGTAACAGTGTGGGAGTGCCACGTCCATGCCTCTCGTGTCACTCACACGCTGTGTGTGTGTGTGTGTGTGTGTGTGTGTGTGTGTGTGTGTGCGTGCGCGCGTGTGTGTTTCAGGAGGAGGAGCTGGAGCGCTTGGAGCGGGAGTTTGCCATCCAGTCGCAGATCACGGAGGCTGCCCGGCGACTGGCCAGCGACCCGCACGTGAGCAGCAAGAAGCTGAAGAAGCAGAGGAAGACGTCGTACCTCAACGCCCTGAAGAAGCTCCAGGAGATCGAGAACTCCATCAACGAGCACCGCGTCCGCACCGGCAAGAAGCCCACGCAGAGGGCCTCGCTCATCATAGAGGGTGAGGCGTCTCCGGCACACGCCAGCACGGCTAATGAGCACACTTTCCTATTGGTTGGCCCAGAGTGTCCTGAAAGGATTCCACCAATGAAATGCAGTGTTATATTGTTTGACAGCCACACACGTTGTATGGATTGGTTATGGGTCGTTTGAGTAACCCCTGTCGTTTCTTTCCCACAGAAGCCAACATTGGTTCAGAAGACAGCTCTTTGTCCGACGCTCTGGTCTTAGACGACGGTAAGGGTCCGAAACAGTCTGTCCGTTTCTTATTCGGTGTTCGTTAACAGAAAAAGTAATGTCCCTGAAACATTTTCACCTGACGCCCACAGATGACACCCAGGGAACGGGGACGCCCACCTTCTCGCCGGCCGCGTCCCCGCACAAGGGCCTCCCTCCCCGGCCTCCCTCCCACAGCCGGCCCCCTCCTCCTCAGTCCCTGGACGGGCTGCGGCACCTGCACTACGCGCGCACCGACTACGACAAGTCCCCCATCAAGCCCAAGATGTGGAGCGAGTCCTCGCTGGACGAGCCCTACGAGAGGATCAAGAAGCGCTCCTCGCACTCCAGGTGAGCAGCTTCCAAACGACCTTCCGCTTGAACAAAACAGAAAAAACCCTCTTCTCCTCAGCAAGCTGTCTTTCCTATAATATCGAACCAGCGTTGAGTTTCTTTTTTCTTTTTTCCTTTCTCTTTGTCCCCCTGTGCCGTTCCTCCTCTCCCTCCCTCCAGTCACAGGCGCTTCCCCAGCTCCGGCAGCGCCGACGCCGGGGGCAGTAACTCCCTCCAGAGCAGCCCAGTCCGGAGTGCCCCCCACTGGAACTCCCAGTCCAGCATGCCCTCCACCCCGGACCTGAGGACCAGGGCCCCGCACTACGTACACTCCACCCGGTCAGAGGCCCCGCTGCGTCTAAATGAATGATTTTACTGTCTGTCCGTCTGAATAAGGATGTGTAGAGGCAACAGGGTCATCTGCTATAAAACCACGTCTCTCTCTCCTCTCTGGGGCCCACAGGTCAGTGGACATCAGTCCCACCCGTCTGCACAGTCTGGCTCAGCACTTTAGGAACCGCAGCTCCAGCCTGGAGTCCCAGGGCAAGCTGCTGGCGTCCGACGGCGACCCCCACCCCCACGGCCTGGGCCCCCTGGGCAGCCCCGACTTCTTCCTGGCCCCTGGGGCGCGCACCTCCAACGGCTCCGACCCGCTGGACGACTGCTCGTCCTGCACCAGCCAGAGCAGCTCGGAGCACTACTACCCCGGGGCCCCCGGCAGCAACCCCAACTACTCCACCCTGAGCGAGGACTCCCCCTCCAAGGCCAGGCAGAGGCAGCGGCAGCGGCACAGGTGAGCACGGGGGAGAAAGGTCCCTACCCGGCCACACAAATAAGCCACGTTGTGCTGTTGTGAATAGGTGATGTGAATAGGTGTTGTGAATAGGTGTTGTGAATAGGTGTTGTGAATAGGTGTTGTGGATAGGTGTTGTGATAGGTGTTGTGAATAGGTGTTGTGATAGGTGTTGTGATAGGTGTTGTGGATAGGTGTTGTGATAGGTGTTGTGATAGGTGTTGTGGATAGGTGTTGTGAATAGGTGTTGTGAATAGGTGTGTTGGTTCTACCCGTCTGACGTGTGTCGTGTCGTGTCGTGTCGTCCCTCCAGGTCCGCCGGCCACCTGGGCGCCTCTAACTCGGGCTCCATGCCCAACCTGGCCGCCAAGAACGGCTCCGGCGGCGGGGCCGGGGGAGGCGGCGGGGGCGCGGGGGGCCACCACGGCGTCTACCTCCACAGCCAGAGCCAGCCGTCCTCCCAGTACCGCATCAAGGAGTACCCGCTGTACGTGGAGGGCAGCCCCAACCCGGTGGTGGTGCGCAGCCTGGAGAGCGACCAGGAGGGCCACTACAGCGTCAAGGCCCAGTTCAAGACCTCCAGCTCCTACACGGCCGGCGGCCTCTACAAGGAGACCTGGGGCGGCGAGGAGGGCGGCGAGGGCAGCGGGCGGCTCACGCCCTCCCGCTCGCAGATCGTACGGACTCCCTCCCTGGGGCGAGACGGGGCTGGCGGGGGAGGAGGCGGGGGGAGGGCGGCGGTGTCGGACGAGCTGCGCTGCTGGTACCAGCGCTCCTCGGGCAGCCTGAAGGACAGGAGTCACTCCCACTCGGGCTCCAACTCGTCGGACGCCGGCTCGCAGCAGGGCACGCTGGGACCCGGGCGGGGCAGCCGGGTGGGCACGCTGGCCAAGGGCTCGCCAGGTGGGTGGACTCAGACACACCCGCATGCAGCGTCGCTCACAGGTCACTGTGTCCAACACTGAGTCCTTGTGAGTCGTGTGTGAAGTGGAATAGTGATTGTTCATGTGAATGAGTTTTTTTTGTCGTTATTTTGGAATTGAGATCATCTTAAAACTGGCCAGCCTCTTTTCAATCTGTCTCATTCTACAAACATTTACGGTTGCCTTTAGAGAATGTGAATAAATTCAGGATTTTAAAATAATTCGTTTTTTAAAGGTCAGTTTAGTTATTTTATACTTATTTTGTAAAAAGCCGTGCCCCGTGTGAGGCTCGAACTCACGACCTTCAGATTATGAGACTGACGCGCTGCCTACTGCGCCAACGAGGCCTGAGCTTCCAGTAGTGTGCATGGTCAGCTCAGACTGTAATTTGATCCCTGAGCCATGTGGTGTCCGTCAGTCACGGTGGCCACGCCCCCTGAGCCCTCTTCCCTCCACTCGGAGCTTAGATGGAATTCCATGGGCCCCTCGCTCCGCAGTGACGTCTTTGTTGTGGTGTGCTTTGATCTTTTCAGCCGCGTCCCCACACAGCCAGAGGTGTATGACCCCCTCCAGTGAACAGGCAGCCACACCCACACCCCCCTGCAGCCCACAGCACATCCTCAACTGGCAGAGCGGGTAAGAGACCCACACAGACATGACGTCGATACACTATAGCACTGACTGGGCCGAGGAACATATCATTACACGCCAAGTATTGGACCACATCTTCACTGAAGCTGAGACCGACGTTCCTCCTGTGAGAGGTCTCACTGCACAGTCAAAGCGTCTTGGCACGTCCGCTTTGTTTCACGATTCCTGTCTGTGTCTCCATGTTTTCTCAAACCCCCCTTTTTTTCTACTGATAACACTGCTCTTATCTTCAAGGGCTTGAACTCTGTGCCAGCTTCGTTCTAATCATTCGCTGGGGTGAAATTAACGTTTCTCTGCTTTGCGCCCCCCCCCCCCCCACTTCCAACCCGATCGTGTTTTCTCAACCCGGTATTCTCCCTTTCATATTCGGTTTTCTGCTTCCCTCCATGTTACTGTCCCCCGTGCTCGTTTTTCACCTCTCCATTTACTCTGTTGTCCATTCCATTTCTCTCTCTCTCTCTCTCTCTCTCTCTCTCTCTCTCTCTCTCTCTCTCTCTCTCTCTCCTGTACTAACTCCCCCTGCCTTGTGTGTATGTGTGTGCTCTCTCCTGGTTTAGAGGCACAGCAGACAGCTCTCCCACTGAAGACACCTGTCAGTCTCCCCCACAGGCCAGCTCTGATGCATAGAGGTACTGTCTGTCTGTGGGCCCAGACTCCTAGAGTGCAGGCATAGAAACAGAACAACTAGAGCAGACGCCTCAAACAAATAACATTATGAGGGCGGCCGCAAAGGAAAACTATAAACAGACAGATGTGTGCAGACACATAAAAAAACATGAAAGCACAACGATTATAGATCAACGAGCCATACAATTACACTGGCTTAAATCGCAAGTGTGCAATGCGGAATCTTGGGAATACTTGGAATTGTCCCCGGTAGAGCTACGGACGATTAAGTCCACTTTACTAGCTGCTGCTTATAGTGTAATTTAGATCATTAGAGAGTTAACATCGGAGAGCTCTCGATTTCTCAGTCTTGGTGGTGGAGGCTTCCGCACTATGTGCTCTGTATCTATGGCTGTGTCTATATCTAGACTGTGCATGCACTCTGTTCTGTTTTCTGGCTGTGAATGTTTTTACCTCTGCTCAATATTACTAATATAAACACCTATACAATGGGACTTTAGGGTATAGAAATATTATTAATAGAAACGCAAGTGTTTTCTCAGAACTGAAGCGGATAACGTTGATTGTATAGTTACATAGTTTGGAGCTGTACAGTTGGTAAAATCTTGATCTAATTAATGTTATGTTAGACGTTTAGTGAGACGTTACACTGAAATTATCTAGATACGATGATTTATTTCTGATCTGAGTGATGTTTTAGAAGTTGTTTTCTTGGAAGCCGCCTGACCCCCGACTTTGTCCCTGTGTCTGCGCAGGTCGTTCAGTGACAACTGCTTCCTCAGCAGCCCCCTGTGTTCAGAGCTGGCAGACGTGCAGTGGTACGGACACGACAAGGCCAAACCTGGAACCCTGGTCTGAGACCCCCATCCTGGGGCCCTCAGACCCCGACTGCCCATTCCTACTGTCCCTTACTACCTGAATCCCTTGGCCCCTTGTCCCCCTCGACCCACCTGGACTGGCCTTGACGAAGGCCTTCCCACCCTGAGCCCATCCTCCATGGTTACACCCACCTCTTGCTCTGTTCCCAACACCATGGCTAGGCTGGGCACAGACACACACACACACACACACTTACACACACACACGCACACACACACACACACACACACACCCACTTTGGGCTCTGGACTCTGCCTTGAAGTAGCCAACGACCAATGGAAAAGCAGAACTCTTGAACTTTGACCCTCCACCCCGCACCAAAGCCCGTTTCATCCCTTTGACCCCTGTAGGGAACGGGCCGAGGGGGAGGAAGAGAAAGAGCACACACACACACACTGGGGCCCACACACACACACAGGCACAAAGGCACACGCTAACGTGCATTCTACTTTAGAACAAGCAGGCCTGGGTCATATCCAGCCTGTTAACCCTGATCCTAATTGACACGAGTGTACTATCTCCCAATCAGAGAACTCCTTTCTGGATGCCCAACACACCTTTGTTGTCATTTCCTGGACCCATGTGATAATAGTGTATTGGCTGTCATATGTCCCATTGTGTGTCTTTTTGTGCTCATTTCTTTGTGTATTTGTACGAAAAGAGATAATTACACTGAGGAGAGACTTTCTTCGGTCCTTTTTTAAAAGCTGGATTATCTGACCACGGTAACAGACGAGAAACACCCGACTCTAACTCAGCCTATCCCACAACCAAAGATCCACCTGACTGAGGGACTGGAATCTACTTGGGTCCCGGGACTGGAGCCTTCACAGACTGACGGGGGTCAAAGGGTAATCCCCGTTGGATACTGGACAGTCGGGTCAGCGGTGCTGGGAGTGGATACAGCCACTGAGCGCCACGCTCCGTCTTCAACAGAGAGAAGGGATGCTGTAGCAATACCATTTGTTGTCGCAGCAATGACGGTGTGCGGGAGATGGGAGGGACTTGACTGGGCGGCCCTCTGCAGAGCTAAATATGAACGCTCCTGTTGGGTCAACGCCAGAGAGAAGTGGCTGGTGGGCTGGCTTAGAAATGACTCTGCAGCCAATGCTGTCTCGTCAGGGTTGTCCATTGGGCAACACTCTCCTCTGTGCTGGTCAGTCGTACATGGTGGAAGGAGAGAAACTTGTCCATGTAGTAACAACCCTGGTGTGGCTAAAAACCTGAAACATACGTAGACACACTAACACACGTCTCGACTGTTACGACACCTTATTTTGTGGACACGGACGCAAACACAGTTTTATCAGCGGTGCCATATACTGTATGCTGGTGCTTAGGGTTTGTACTGTAACTTTGCCACTCTTGCGAACTACAGATCCCATACTGACCCGGTCTAAAGTGTTGTTGAGCCATCCTGGATGCTGGCCTCAGTGGGCCTCTGGTGTCTGTAGTCGTTTGTGAGGTATTCCGTCTCAGTTTAGTTTGAAGAGCACAACACACCGAGTTACATTAACATGTCGGGAGGAGACCAGTATTCGTCAGGGTCTGTCCTCTTCACATTTTCACTAAAGAGTCCGGGTATAATCTTTATCACAGCACAGATTACCAGGAAGGTATCAGTTGACCCGTAGGCAAACAAGCGCCCACACTTCCCTGTGTAAAGGGGATCATGTCAGCCCAGCTTAACAGGGTGTTTATATCAAAAATACTTTTACCACCATCGAGGATTAGCTATTATCTTTTAGGTGAGAGGTGGTAATTCTTGGCGGCCATCTCTGCATCCTCAGTATCGTGATTGTGGTGCACAACAAAAGCCATACCTGAAATAAAATGTTTTCACAAATTCTGCAAACCATGTGCTCAGATTTTCCCACAAAGCTGCAAAATCATGGTAAAACAGATCTTTTTTCACAGCGTAAAAGTGTGGCTTTTTAAAAGGGCACCATCTGTTTTTAAACAATTATCACAATAGTTTGTGGCTGGAACGTTCTGTCATGTCGACTTTAATTGAATGCAGACATTCTGCCACTTTCCAGTCTGCCCAAATCTCTAGTCTTAAAGACTACATTTCGCATGATCGGTAGAAATGTTTCAGGATTCTCTTAGTGTGATCCATCCATGCTAAAGCTTGTGTACCATTCCATTACTGCATACTAGATGTAGTCCTGCCAGGCTGTCTTGTTTACTCATGCCAATCCATCAGTCAGTCCAGTATTCCAAGCTTCCGCAACAAGCTTGCTGTTGCTAGCCCATTTTACCTGTCTGGCAAGACCGAACTGTACTCAATCCAATAGCATGTGGCTTCAGTCTAAGTCTTTCCCGAGTGAGTCACAATGCTAACACATGGCCCATGCATGCCCTGTGGATCAAGGTACTGGCACATAAAAACCCAAAAGAAATCGAGTGTCCATCATTTTCATCCTTGACATGATAGTGTTTTGAAACAGTCCTAATTGACCTTTGACTCTTCTCCCTGTGGTAAACTCTTGACCTCTGAGCCCAAAGTCATGACGTGAGATGTACCCTTCCTCTATAGTCCCAAACACGCCATACTTTCTGTACTTCATTGAAATGTAGGAGGTTTTTATAGAAGAATTCACTAACTCTTTTATCAATCTGTCCCTGTAAGTATGAAGGGGCACTGTAAGCCTTTGGGGTTTTTAACATTCACCGCGGTTTTAACAATGATCCTTTTTATATGAACCAATATAATTTTTTAAGTTCTGACATTGTATCAACCCCTTTCAGGTGCTACACAACAACCAGTTACTGCTTTGTCACATAGGATATAGATTTATCTTCATTGTTATCAATAGATTAAAAGCCAAACGTGCAAAATAAAACTCACTTCAACTGACAATTTAGTAGAACACCCCTCCACCAGACAATAGAGCATGTAACTTGATTTTATTTGTTCTTTTCAACTGTAACCAGACATAAAAAGGTGTTGTAGGAAAAAAAAGTGGAATTGAGGAAAAAAAAGAAAAAAAAGAATTCCACAGTTAATTTATTCTTTTTTTTCTATTAAGAATTTGTATAGTAACTTTACATTTTTCAAAACTGTGTTGTTGGCAACTGACGATGAATTTTCCTGAAGAGAAGACGTGGTGGTTCTTGAGATTATGAAAATAAATTATTGCTGAATGTTCTCAAGATGGCCCCCTGGTCTCATTTTTGTTCTCATGTCTGTGGCGGGACTGCCGCTTGGATGTAACTACTGACCACCGACCTTTCCTCTGAAAAGGGAGGAAGTCGTTTTGAAATAGGGAACAGACCCCCCTGATGCTGCTCTTTCTCTGTCTTCCTACTCCACACACACACACACACACACACCCTATCGCTCTCTCTCTCCAGACACCATCCCGCACACGGTCTAAGAAGAGGAAGGGCTATTGGTCTGCGAGTCAGCCCAGAGCGTCTCAGTCAATCTTATATCAGAGGAAACTCCCTCTCCCACTTACTTGCCACTTCCCCTCTCTCAGACACACTAACCCTCGTGTCATCACATGCATCCTCTGTGAATAATCTGTTTTCACTTCCCTTTACTGGAATGCTTTAAGGAAAGGGGATGGGGGGAGGTGGGGTGTGGGGGGGCAACATCCTCCTATGGAGGCTTTGGAAGATTCCATTCCAAAGACAATAGTGCTTAGTCATCATGATTAGGCAAACGGCAGACTCATCTCAGCTGTCCTGCCTGCATATTTGGGATTTCTGTCTTAAAATGGGATTGGGAGAGTGGATTTGGACACCATGTGCTACTTACCTTATGTTTTAATTCCACAAATCTGTACTTTTTGTCACATTTACACTATCTGTTTGCTAGCACGAATCATATGATAGTGAAGTGTCCACAGAGACTGGGAACTTGGTTTAAAGTGCTGCCACCTCTGAATCCAGCCTCTCAAGTTCCCCTTGCCCTCGTTTCCATCCAGCCCACTATTTACTATTACATCCTACTTTTCCCTCTCTGTGTTCCCATAGCAGCGCTCCCCCTCGACCAGTGAACAGCTGGAAGTTGTTAGCCAGACATGCCGTGAGAAACTGGGGCCTCTACCATACCTTTTTCCTTTTTTCTCTCTTTCCAACTGTGCATATGTGTGTGTGTGTTATTTATACTATTCAATTGGTGTTTAACCGTGCTTTTATGGCCTCATTATAGTATCGTGGGACTCACTGTCAACACTGAAACTCTCAAACACACCAGGACCTCCGGTGCCGACAGCCTCAGACCCACCCAACTCATCAAAGTAGTGTGTGTGTGTGTGTGTGTGTAAGGGTGTGTGTGGGGGGGGGGGTTGTTCTGCTGGAAGGCAGAATGACGAGGTACAATAGTTAGATTAATTCAGCCACTGTGCGTCTTTATTGATGCATAGGCAAAACATTAACTGATAAATGTCAAGACAATGGTTCAGTGAACTATTTACAGTGCCTTTTACAAATTCATGAAGAATTATCTATTTCTTGTGGATGTAAGCCATCCTTTAAGCAACTCTAAGCAGCATTTGTAGCATTGTCAAGCAAGGACATTTACTTTCTTTGTTCTATTAGGATTCCTATTTCTACAGAGGCGCTGAACTTGGAAATTAAATAAGAGGCGATGACTGCCATCTAGTGTTCACTACTGGATACTGCACTGGACGACCTCATACTTGATGTGATTTCCCAGTAAAGAGATACATGTTTTAACCCATAAAGTTACTGATAAAGGCACTTTCTGTATAGTTGTCTGGTGGAGGGGTTACTGTTTTTTTGATTGGGGTATCTGAGTCTCATGGAACTGAGTATTTCAGTTGAAGCGAAGAGCATTTAAAATGCTAATCACAGTAAGACTTAATTCCCTTCTTGTGCAAATTCATTATTTGAATTGCCTTGACAAATTCACTTATACATATTTTTAAAATAAATGCATATTTTTTTAGAAAGGATTTTTGATAAAACAATAAATAGTTACAGTTAAACATTTTTAAATTTTAAAGAGGACTACCCATACCTACCAGTAACAATTTTTGTCTTACAGGAACACAATTGTTTTCACTTAAATATACAGACTTAATAAGTTATTGTTGGCTCAAAGGTTGAATTCTTCTGCTTCCAGTAAAGCTTCTCTGTGTTCATCGGGGCCCTGGAGGAGAGATATATTTTGATCAGCTTAAAAGCATGTGTTTGAGCAATATTCGTATATACAGTGTGCACGCACATGTGAGTGAATGTTTGGGAATCTAGGAGAGTTATATAACAGAGTATGGCATAGGTATAAATTATGAAGGGTCCCACACGTGGTATACACGCATGGCCATAAGATGAAGTCTGACCTGTGAGAGGCGGCTGTAGGTCTGACTATGGGGAGCACTGTAGCGTCGGAGGCCTCTCCAGGACAGGAACAGTGTGTAGATGGAAGCCAGCAGGCATTGCACCGTGAACAAAATGGAACTGGCCTGTGCCACATGTGCACCAGCACGCTAGAAGAAGGAGTTTGGGCACAGGGATTTCAGTCAAGGGAACAGGCATGTGTAAGCTGGGTAGGTCAGATGAGAGGTTGAGTGAGTGTTTTGGACAAGTTACCTGTTGGCTTGTGTTTAGTGGAATGGGCTTTATGGAGATGAAGCTGAAAGCCAGAAGTGCACAGACAGCCAGCAGCACACTGAAGATGTTCAAGCCCATTAAAGTGGTGACCTGTTCACAACAAAGCACAGTGAAACATTCCCTATACAAGACAATAGGGGCTATATGTTAGGTGAATAAGGGTCAACCTCACTTTCAGTTTGTTTGGTTTTCTCTGCACATCAATTGCCAGACCCCCAGTGACCACATACTGTAACAACACAAATCCTATTAATTCGCTCAATCACATGCAACCATTTATCCAAAAGATACTCTGACGGCGCAGTATAACACTGTAGTGTAAAGTATGTAATGTGTAATACTATAACAAGAGGGAGGGACTACACTGATATGACAGGGGTCATACATGAGAACTCACAAATAGGCCGGCCCACACAGGTGTTGTCATGGAGACAGAGCAGCTGAATCTCAGACAGGCGTAAGTGACTGTGGCTAACATGGAGGCCAGGGCACCAAAGACCTGCACCACCTAATAGATTACACAATTGGAAAGGAAGTGAACACATGTAAAAGAGGTGGTGTGAGTATGTGTGTGGGTGCTGGTGTGCGTGTTTGTGTGTGTGTGTGTGTGTGTGTGTGTGTGTGTGTGTGGGTGTGGGTGCTGGTGTCTCACTCCACTGATCAAGAGCCTGGTGTTGACAATGGTCCCAAACCAACGTGCAATCCGGATGTCACCTGGCTCCACCCGATCGACTGTTTGACCAAGTGGTCGGGCAGAAGGTTGCTCCCTAAAGAACACATGGTACAGGCCCTCCTGGAACATGTTCTGAGTCATCTAAGGAATAGCATCACATTTGATTTGTTAATGAACTACATGGAGATCCTGTTCAGACATTTTCTCTCTCCACTTGAATCTCTTACACACTCTTTCACTCCACTCAACCTTTTCCCCCTACCTTCACCAGTGGATCAACAGCTATCAAACCTCCTTCATTAGCAGATCCTCATGCGTCAACTAGAATCGGCCAGCCGGTTCATCTAGACAGAACAACAGGACATTAAAGCAGGGTTAGTTCCTTCTTTCACTCCTGGGCGTCTTGTGTTTCCTTTCTGACAGGCCAAGATCCTGGGGTCAAAGTTCATTCAGCTTGTTTATTTACAGAGTTGATAGGGCTGGAATTCAAATGCTATTGGTCACGGAGCACAGACACATGTGTCTTCCAGGCAGTTGCTGAAAAAAATCTAAATAAAGGGAAGCTAAGCCTCTGTTTGGCCACTTTTGCTTGGTTTTGTTCCAGTCATAATCAGGCAAATCTATAATTTAACATTTTTCCCAGCATATTTGAAATGTGTATTTTGTAAAACGTGTATTGAGTGAGCTGAGTGATGGTGCAATTGTCATTGCACATGAGCGTTTAAGCCCCTCTCTCACCCTCGTCTGTTTATTCTATTTGCCAGCCTGTTTGCCTGTCACAAGCGGTTTCTGTTGAAAACCAGAGGAAAGTAGTTAATATTTATCCTTTGTGCTAAGTGTTCATTTCAGTCCCGCCCCATCCTCTCCATTTGAATAGCACACGTTGAACACATTTTAAAAACAGCTATTTGAATGAGAGAACAACCCTTTTAGAAACCTTCGAAACAAAACACATGACTTCACATAGTTTTTCAATTGAAAGTCGGAACTTTAATAGTTAAGAAAACGTTTTTGATGTTGGAAAGCATAGCAATGTTTTTATTACTAAGGTCACTTTTTGGATTCACTCTCTTGCTTCAGGTAAAGTAAGCTGAACACCAATAGAAGTATTGACTATTAACCACTGCACAATATTGATGTAACGATTAAGCTTTTTTGAACATGCACAAGAAGTTATCTCCACGATTTAGCTGTACAGAAGGTGTCTTTGAATGATAGATACTGTTCCTAAACTGCAGCGGTCATGATAGCTTTGAAAGCATTGACTCAAATATCGACAGGTTTTTACTCATGCCCCTGTTCATGTGTTGTATTTTTGCTACAGACAGTCTGCCCAGGATTATGTTTGAGGCATCAGAGTTGCCAGCCTGGCTTCAGTTCAGACAACTTCACCTTCACTGTAAACACAAGATACCTGCAGAAAGGGATTGTTCTGGGAAAAGGTATAACTATGGGGATTTTCCTTTTTCAATGATCATCTGAAAATGTTTTGTAGTTAAAGGTAATGTTGCCGTCAAAGCATGTTTAATAACAAGTGAAGTTGAGGGGAAAATATAAGAATAATCAAAAAGATCTCAAAGCAACTCAGCAAGATATTGTGTAGTTTTTTGGTTAAAATCTTTGCTGCAGCATTTGGTTGTAGCTTCTAATGCAAAAAATATCATTTTTACTAAAGCCAGAGTAAATTGCATTACACTTGTCTAATTTATGTGAGTAAATATTTCATGACTGGAAAAGTAAAACATTTTCCTTAACAATGCTTCTACTAGCAGGTTTTACAATTTAATTACAGCTCAGATATAGTTAAAAATCAGTGTTATTGGGGTCAATATTGATATTCAAATCTACAAACAAAATAACCTGTCTTAGCTGCAATTGGCCACAACTATTGACTGGATTTCAGAGAACTCTCAGGTTAAATTACCGTTTATTTTGGTAGCAGGTCAATACTCACAGAATATGGTGTTGCTTGATCAGAGTGAACACTGCCACTCTTTGCAGGAGGGCGTGCATTCATTCATTCATGTTTCTATTGTATTATCTCTTTTGTACAGTCTATTACTATAACATCGCAGATAAGACTGAGATGTGTCAATGTGTCCCTCTATATGTCTCTCTCTTTCTGTCCAACAGTTGGGTTCTCTGACTGTAACTATCTGGAGATCATCTTTGAGTCATCTGACCGTGACTTTGAGGTGGGATCAGGCAGAGAGATTAAAGTACGTAGATCTCTAAGAGTTGAGGAGGAACTCCTAACATTTAGGGTGTACTTCCTCGGGCCAAATAGAAGAAAAGTCGGTGCCCAAGTCTTTGTGACCTATGACCCAGACGAAGCCAACCATCATCAGAAAGACAAAGCTGTAAAGGAGGATCTGCAGGTGATGGAGATCACAGTGTATTTTTTATTGTCTAATTCTATCTAGCAGCTACTGAAGAGTGAACTTGTCTGTCCCATTGTCTGTTGCCAGATTGATTCTCTCCGAGGTGACTCATCGCTAGCATTCCCACCTAGCCATTCAGCTCCAAGGAGGATAAAGAGGGACTGGGTCATCCCACCGATCAATGTGGCGGAGAACGACAGGGGCCCGTACCCCAATCGAATAGCGCAAGTATGTGCCTTTTGAAGTGAGAGGTCTGGTACCTTCGTGAGTGTGTCCTACGAGTATTTGTCTGCACCTCCTGTTGGTATCCCTCTTTTGTGTCTCTCGTACAGCTCAGGTCCAGTGTGAATGACACAAGGATAGTTTACAGCATCACTGGCCAGGGGGCGGACCAATCTCCCATAGGCCGCTTCATGATCGGAAGGCACACCGGTTGGCTGATCTTAACTGAACCCCTGGATAGAGAGGAAAAGGCAACTTATAATGTAAGAAACAAAAATAATTCTACAATATTCAAAGCTGTTTATTAGAAAGTGTTATCTCAACTTCACGAAAGCCTGAATAAAACAACATTTCCTTCAGTATTATTCAATTAGTTAATCACTTGTAAGCAAAGGTAAAATTCAAGACTAACAGGGATTGTATTTAAGTGGCTTACTGTGATGTAGAGCCTGACCTGGAAGTTGTGCGTCTGTGCAGCTCCTGGCCCATGCTGAGGCTGTGGGACTGGGTGCGGCAGAGCAGCCCATGGAGGTCGTCATCAATGTCATAGACATGAACGACAACAAACCCACATTTGCACAGGACAGCTATCTGGGCCGCGTCTCAGAGGCTGCCCCTATAGGTAGGCTGGAGGGTGACTCTCAAGACACTTCCATGACGCGACAAGCACCCACTGACACTTATGTTTAGGCTTAATCTTAGATTTAAGCCTTAATTTACGATATTGATATGACCAATATTAAATTATGTTGTATTGAGTTTTCCATCATTTTGAG
Organism: Galaxias brevipinnis; assembly: GCA_036023535.2. Lineage (NCBI taxonomy): Eukaryota > Metazoa > Chordata > Actinopteri > Galaxiiformes > Galaxiidae > Galaxias > Galaxias brevipinnis. Next base: position 20,962 of record JAVQIZ010207394.1, read on the forward strand.
GTTTCCATTCCTCACTACATAATATGATCATGTACGTTTTGAGCGTTGTTCCTCGTACAGGTTTTGAGTTCATGGCGGTGATAGCCACAGACCTGGATGAGCCAGGGCAGGACAGCTCTGACATCTTCTACAGGATCCGCAGCCAGGAGCCCTCCACACCCAGTGATCTGTTCTTCATCAACCCTGTCACTGGAGGCCTCCAGGTGGCAGCTACTGGACTAGACAGAGAGGTCTGTGTGTGTGTGTGTGTGTGTGTGTGTGTGCGTGCATGTGTGCGTGCGTGCGTGCGTGCGTGAGTGTGTGTGTGCGTGCGTGCGTGCGTGCGTGCGTGCGTGCGTGCGTGCGTGCGTGCGTGCGTGCGTACGTGTGTGTGTGTACACTGTACCTGCTGTCTGTAGATTCACTGTAACTCCACGGTACGTCTATACCTCCCCAGACTCTGGATCGGTACAAGCTTGTGATAGAAGCGGCAGACAATAGAGGCGATGGACTCATGACCTCATGCGAGGTCACCATCACTGTGGAGGACAGCAACGACAATGCACCTCAGTTCACTCAGACAGAGGTCAGCCATTCAACCGCGACGGATCAGCATGTCTGACATTTTACATATTGCATACTTTCAAATGACGGAATCCAATTTCTCTTTTTAATAAAACGGTTATCTACCTGTACGTTGTGTTACTGCTGCATCAGTACACTGCCTCAGTCCCGGAGAACCAAATGGGAGCTCTGGTGCTGAAGATGGAAGTGACAGACGCAGACGAGCCCCACAGCCCGTCGTGGAGGAGCAGGTTCAGGATCGTCCAGGGGGACGGAGCAGGGCTCTTCAACGTGACCACTGGACACAACCCCCAGGAAGCGATCCTCACCACTGCTGCTGTGAGATTGTGCGCATGGTCTCTCACACCGACAATACAACCAGAGAACAGCCTGTTGTTTACCTGCATTTCTATCAGCCGAGGGTTCTGAGGTTATAATCCATTTCTCTCTACTCCATTGCATCCTTCACTCCCTCTCCCTCTCCTAGGAGCTGGACTTTGAGAGCAGTCCTCTGTTCACCCTGCTGGTGGTGGTGGAGAACGAGGTGGAGTTCTCCAGGCCTGTGTCTACCTCCACAGCCACAGTCACGGTGATGGTGGAGGACCGGAACGAGCCCCCCATCTTCATCCCCGCCAAACGGGTTGTATCTGTGAGCGAAGACCTGCCGGTGGGGAGTGACCTTGGGCGCTACAGGGCGACAGATCCAGACCTGGCCATGAACCAGACCATCACGTATGTAAAGTCTATCCTCAGACTGAACACAGTTAGAGCAGCAGTGAGTCTCTAACCAAACCATCATTCTAAATGAGTCGGAAAAAGGATGTGCGTGTGTTCTGAAATTAAACCCATGTTATAATGTTTTGCCAGGTACAAGATGGGAAGCGACCCGGCTAAGTGGCTTATGCTCAATGAGAGTACAGGCCAGCTGCAGGTCCACAATGTGCTGGATAGAGAATCCCCTTTTGTGACTGATGGCACATACACTGCCGTCCTCCTCGCAGTTGACAGCTGTGAGAGACCATTACGTTTATTACCTTAAAAGAGTATCATTAAAGTATTAAACATGGCATAAACCTGACTGGAGACTAAATAGTGACACCAAGTGGAGGAGTTGATGCATACTACTCACATTGTCAATGTGTGACCTTCTGCCTGTATTCCCCAGATGAGGTTGCGGCCACAGGAACAGCAACACTGGTGATAGAGTTGGAGGATGTGAATGACAACGCCCCCAGCGTCGACCAGCACCACCTCACGTTCTGCAGCTACCAGTCACAGCCCGTGGAACTATCCATCAGAGACCCCGATGGGCCAGGCTTTGCCCAGCCCTTCCGATCAGAGCTACTGGGAGTATCCCAGAAACAATGGAATGTTCACATGAACCACAACAGTATGTGAAGCACTATATGTATATGTGTATGTATTGGTTTTGTTTAGTCAGTTTTCCTGTGTGTCTGTATGTGTCAATGTGTGCGTGCGTTCGGCGTGTGGCGTGTGACGTGTGCGTTATGTCTGTCATACATACATACCTTTCTTTCTATGTGCTACAACAATACCATAAGCCTTGGCTGGCTATGTTTCCCTGTACATAATAGCATAGCTGATTGTTATGTGTCAATGTGTGTTTTAGACACAGCTGTCGTTTTGAGCATGAAGACTCGGCTGAGAGTAGGAAACTATGACGTGGTTCTGCTGATTCATGACAACGGTGGGATCTACCAGAACACGTCCATACACACCAAGGTAGCCTCCGCTCCAGGAGAGCGACATAAAAGGTGTGTTATTACAAACAAAGAGGTTTGCAGAGCAGGTTCTGTATGTTTGCTTTGTATTGGTTTCCTTCAAGGTTTGTGATTGCACTGGGACTGACATCATCTGTGTGGAAAGGCAAACTGGGCTTGGCATACCAGAGACCATGGGGATTTTGGGTGGCATTCTGGCCTTGCTTTGTGAGTTTAGAGCATTATTGATTGGTGATACTGTTAATTTTGTCCCTATTTTAGTCATAGTGTGATCTCATTTAATTTAATAGGAAACAGCGATTCCTGTAATTAAAAGTATCTAATCCCATCTAAGCGCATAAAGTAAATGTATTATACTGTAAAGAGTATTTGTCCCCTCCACAAAGTACTGCTGCTGCTCCTTCTGCTGTTTCTGCGGAAGAGGAGACCTCTGAAGAAGGAGGTGCTCCTGCCAGAAGAGGAGTTAGTCAGAGACGGCGTCTACGTCTACGATGAAGAAGGAGGAGGAGAGGAGGACCAGGTCAGTGGTTAGAGAAACCATGTGTTTTCAGCAAAGTCATAATATGCAACTGTATATGTACCCTGCTATTTATGCGTGTCCGTGTCTCGACAGGATTTTGACCCACATCTGCTGCACTTGGATACTGGTAGAGTGCAAACTGTGAGAACTGTGGTCCCACCACTCTCCTCTGCTCCAGTGTACCGTCCGAGACCTATCGATCAAGAGGATATTGGAGAGTTCATCGATCACGTAAGCACTATAAATGACTCATGTTGTTTTGATAGGGATTGGGTAAGCTTCAGGGTGCTGGTGTGGTCAGAAAATGCTAGTCTTAAATGATCTACTCGCAGTAGTGTGATATAACCTTCATCCCAATCCCATACATCTAGAACCTGCATGCTGCGGACAGTGACACCACAGCTCCTCCCTATGACTCCCTCCTAGTTTTTGACTACGAGGGGGCTGACTCCAAGGCGAGCTCCCTCAGCTCTCTCAACTCCTCCAGCTCGGAGGAGGAGCAGGATTACCAGATGTTGACCCACTGGGGGCCGGCCTTCAGCAGAATGGCTGACCTCTACACCAGAGGGGAGGAGGACGATGACATAATATAAAGGAGTACAAAGACCAGTGTGACTTGCATCTGTTGAACTTTACATGCCAGGAAAGACACATCCAGAAATTGGATAAATAGTATTTTATCTTAGTGTTTTAAATATGACCTTCAATCACATGCACGTTGTTGAGTATTGAACTGTTCAGAGTCATGAGTGGGTGGGGATGTGCAGGATTCGAAAGGTTTGTTGTTGGGATCTTGAATCTGTTCTGCATGAATGTACAGTATTTTTTCCCTTCTACTATTTGAATGAAGGATGAAATGTGGGAGTGGGACACACATGTATCAAATATATCATATTCATGTTGTAATGAAAGAGCAAGTATAATTTTACACAAAAAATTTAACACTTAAACCCTGTTGCAAGGAAAACCCAATAAGAAAAATACTTACACACATATATATATATAAATATACATATACATTCAAAATCTCTCGCCCTGTGTCGGCTGGGATAGGCTCCAGCCCCCCCGCGACCCTGCATAGGATAAGCGGTATAGCTAATGGATGGATGGATGGATACATTCAAAATACATTTAAGAAACATACAATAAGTGATATTATAAATATAATAAAAACAGACACAAATCAAAATAACAAATAAATTACAATCAAATTACTATAAAAACAACTAAAGCTTTTCAAATTAGACTACATGTTTCAATCAAATAAATTAATGAAATTATATATATATTTTTAAAGTTGAAATCTATTTGAAAAAGATAAGTATGGATTGGTGTAGATACAGGATTTTACAAGGATAGCAAAGTTGCGAATTCCCAGTGCAAATATTGTGTAGAATAAACTTCACTATATCGCACGAAACGGGTGAGAAACAGGCTAAGCTAAAGGTGACCACAAGCACTGCCTGACCAACATGTGTGCATGATTACCACACACGTGTGCTAACACGTTTTTTATCTGTCTATTCCAACCCAACAGAGCCACGCAATTACAGAAAATAGCATGGTTGACCAGAAGTTTGAAACTATAATTTCTAACTTATCCTTATCCTACATTAAGCGAGGTGTGGGATGGTCTCTTCTGTCTATTTACGATAATATGTAATACGTTTTTTATAGCAGTTGCAAAACTACCATGCACTTGTTTACAATACAAAACACACGAGGGCAGGGGACGGTTGGTAAGTATAACACATCAGGCTTTGTAAATAACATAACAATTTCAACAGCATATACTGTATATAGCCAAAAGGAACTGTTGATGGAGACAATTCCAAAGATGTAGCTGGCTCTCAAATGATACATTCACAAGAATTGCCAAATGTTCACTGTTGAGAAGTATTTGTTCAAATGAAATAACAATTTAAAAAAATATATATTTATTGCACATCAATCAAACACCTTTTTAAAATAGCCAAACTCTTGAAAATGCACTGTATAATAAAGAAACAAAACAATTAGGTCAAGGTTTACCAAATAAAATGATACAAAAAACATGTGACCTTCAGTTTGCATGATCATGTGTCTGATTTGAGAAAATTTAACTAAGATAGATAATTGAATAATGAGAAAGACTTGATTATGCTAGGGATGTCTGGTTTTGGAAAGTGCATGTTTCCTACATTCTTATATTTATCAATGTTTTACGAACATAATATTGATTGACAGTTGTCCGTGTCCCAAAAATAACTAACTTAATTGTTAATCATTAACTAGTTACCATTTTGATTACATACAATTTACCACGCATTTGAAATAGAACTTCAAGAAACAATTTAGACTAAGGGGGTGTTTTATGAACAGTAAATGTACATGGGAAAAGCTGTACATTTATTGGGACACATATATACAGTCTAATAGTATCTTGAGGGTAACAATTATCTCTGTCAACTGTGGTGAGGTTTGACCAGGTCTGAGTTGAGGTAGACCACAGTGGCTGTGATATCGTCTCTGTACATGCGGGCCAAGTCCTCAGGGAGAGCTAGCATGGCAGCCAGTCTCTCGTGGCACAGCTCTCCGTACTCCCCGGTGCCCAGGGCACGTCGGATCAGATGAGTGGCAGCGTTGGTGTCCATAGTGGGGTTGGCGCGCTCGCGGCGCTTCAACAGGAGCTCGTGCATCTGGCCCAGGTTGAATTTGCGCTCGGAGGGACTTACCGGAGCCTGGAGAGTCATGGAGATAAAGGGTCTGAGATGACCGACATAACAAACACGTCCACCACAAAATGTCTTGTAACGACCCCGCGTACCGGTGTTCCCACAACACAAGAGATTGGTTTGTCTACCTGTAGATGAATCCCGCTCAGGTGTTCCCCAACCAGTTGTACAGCCTCCTCGCTCCCCAGCTCATCCCAAAGCCCGTCCGAACCCAAGATCAGGAAGTGATCCTGCGGTTGTAGCTTGTGATAGCTCAGCTCAGGCGTCACGTCCAGGTAGGGAGGGCTCAGGAAATTAGGCGGTGTGTAACGGTAGAGGTTGAGAGAGTCCAGGTCCACGCCGGCCTCCAGGCCTTTCAGCACACTCCTCTGCAGCTCCAGACTCCACTTGAAGCCCACATCCCCAAAGGCACGCAGGGGCATGAGGATCTGAAATACAATGACAGTGACCATGAAAAACATAAGGAACTATGATCGACAATAAAACACAAACTAATGATGATGGCTGGCAATCAGTGTGCCTCTGGTTTCTCTCTGCTCCCTCACCCCCAGCAATCTGTCGTCTGTGACCACAGTGTCCCTCTCCTTGGCCGGGTGCTGGGCTCTGATCCGCTCCATCTCTGCCTGGTTCTGGGAGTTGTGGTCCCAGGACAGAGGCAGGGCGCTCCACGAGCCGTCCCCCTCCCGCACGCCCAGGACCGCCCGGCAGTCGCCAGCGTTGGCCACGTGGATGCCCTCCGGTCCGACGTAAACCACACAGGCGGTACAGCCCGCAAACGCAACCTGAGAGTGGTGAAGAGAGCGCACAAGGCAGGGGCAGAATATGGAGCACCATTTTAACATAAGCTCATTCTAGTATAAACAGACGGGATCCCTTATGTATCTGATTTGTCCAATCTTTATATTATAGTTGTGGAATTAGGTTTTACACCCAACCCTTACCTGTATGGCTGTGCTTTTCATTAGGTCATTTGAGAGAGGCACCTGAGCCTCCAGGGAGAGGTCGGTGTCTAGACGCCTAAAGGCATGGTTCATGGCATCCTGGGGACTGATCAGAGACTGGGATTTACATCAAATGCGCTTCATTATATTAGGCATTGCGTTCACACAGACACAAGCCACATACTAGAAAATGTGCCTACCTCATGCCTTCGCCATGGTCCTCACTGTCCAGCAGCTCTTGCCAGAAGACTCGGAGGTGGTCTACGTAGAGCGAGGCAGACTCCCGGTTGCTGTAGTCTCCATGGTGCTTGTGCCACTGCAGGATAGGAGGGACTGGCCTACCATGCTCCATGCATCTCTCCAGCTCCTCCAAGTCACGCTGAGGCATCATGGCCACTGCCACATAGTGCAGCAGACGCTCACTGACTGCCTGAGCACAGGCCCAGCCTCCATGGCCATCAAACACTCCAAACAACATGCCCTTGGTCTGAAAGAAGAAGAAGAGAGAACGTAAACATGGCAATGAGCTAGGATGAGGGAAAAAGAGACAAAACAATATGCCCTTCGTTTGATACAATTTAAGATAAGGGTGATGGTCAATGATTACACCAGTAAGGACAAAGAATAAAGAGTCAAACTGGTTTGAGTGTTGAAAAAAAAAGACACAAACCTGCAAGCAAGTGGCTGCACTGCGGCGGTCTTCATTGGGTGTGTTAGCGGGAAGCTGGTTGCTCTCAAACTTCCTCACTGCACTAAGGCCTCTACCATCAAATTCTGGCACACTTACAGCCTTAGAATAAAAGTTAAGCACGTGTAAAATTAAAGAGGAGAATGGCAAAAAAAAAAAAAACACTTAATACAGAAGAGGACCAAAGTGAAAAGCTGTGTACCTGCTCATTTGATCTCAGGATGCTATTAATCTGGACCTGATTTAGCTGGAAGTGTAAATCCTGGCGAGTTGAATAGTGCTGCAAAGTACAAGGCCCGGAATCACGTCCATCAACACGGCAAAAACCAGGGTATGATCCAGATAATGTCAATGAAGAGAAACTAAGAAGGCGGGCTGGTTGCTGGAAAAGAAAGGTTGCGGTGGCACAAAAGGTATTTTGATGACACATAATAAAACGTTATTTTTACTTACTCCATTATTATCTTGTGCCTCTTTAGCATTGTTTATTATGGCATATATAAAAAAACAATCTAACCTACCTGTGTGGAGACAGCGGGAGATAGAACGAGCATGCAGCTTTTAGCTCTGTGCAGGATGTTGGCGTACACACGCCCAGACATCTCAGTGAAAGTATTACGATAGCCAACTCTGCTTGATCACCTCGCTTTAGTCCTGAAGCAAGAAATCTAGTTCACGAATTGTTATGCACAATGTTAATCTTTATCGGTCACGAGTTGTGTTCGATTGGCTAGGATAATACTTAAAACTGTGTGTGAAACAGACTTTCCAGAAAGACCGGACAAAAAAATGTGTAAAGTGAGAAAGTGAAATTAGCGCAGCTACGGAGCTAACTAGGCGGAACCGTTATCTAACAAAAAAAATTACCGGAATGAAAAAGACCTGTAAAAAGCAACACATTTAACGTTGAGTTACCTTTCTATCTTGTCCTAGCTCGCAGCAGTACTAGTGCGAAGTGTAAAGTTATTTTACTTAATCGTCACGGTTACTGGCGACAAACCTAGGCGCTGCCTTGCATTTAAGAGAACATGCACATTTTCTGACCACTTGTGATAAACGCAGGTATCTGAACTAACCTTAGTAACTACCTAAACCGAAGGTACATCACACTTTTCGCTGGACACCCCGATTTATCCTTTTCGCCAGGGATTTCGTCGTAGACAAGCCGCTGCTGGTTTTCTCTTTCTTCTTCGTCTGTATTTTACTGTAGTTGGCATCAAGTTTAAAACATTACTGCCACGCAGTGTACTGACTGAATGTTACTTCCCCATAAACTCTTCATTTGATATATATTTTTCAAGCGACGTTAGACTATTAGACCTTCCAAATCTCGAACTAGTTTGGGCCGAATTGCATATTTGTCCCTTACAAAACTTTCGTTTAAAAGTGTGTTTCCATCTTTTAAGAGACCGGACCTCGTACGACGGTAGTTGTAAATTGAGTGAGATAGATCGAATTCAACAAAGGCACGAGCGCAGGCAGGAATGGGGTCGACCTAACCTAAAGAGTCAGCTGTCTACAAAATATTTGAAAAAAATGAACTTTTTCACAACAACAGTTCGTCTATAACAAATATTTACCAACGACTAGTGTGCCATTTATTGATTAGTATGGTTTGAAATGTGTTCAGTTTAGCCAGAAAAAGTTTCTTGCTTACGTTTTATTTAACCCAGTGGTAGAAATATTTATAAAACAAACTTGACTTTTATCTAACTAGCAAAACTTAGGATATCTTAGCTAACTTCGGAATTTACTTTAGCTAACGCAAGGTGAAGTTAGCAACATAACAAGTAGGTGAAGTATGGTAAATAGATTAGGTCATAGCGTTATTTTAGATCAATATGTTAAACCTTTTCAGATATCAATTGAACACGTTTATTTTTTTCTAAAGAAAAGAAATGGATATTCGCATAAACGGCGTTAATACAATTAGCAGTAGCCATATTGGTAAATATCTTTCTTATGTCAATTGACGCCATCATTGTGACAAAATTCAAAACCAGACAGGGTATGCTTGCTAAATAAATGTTGTGTTATTATGTGCTATTTTCATTTAGCAACCAAAACAGATCTAAGCCTGTTGCTTGAGTGCCTGAAGTATCAGATGAAATGTCCCGATTCTCAGAAGCAAGCATTGCTCACCATCTACTCCATCTGCCAGAAAAGTGGTCAGAGTTTCATTCTAACACACCGCCCTTTCACCTTTTTCTCACTGATTCCATTAGTTGACGTTTGAAAATTCACCATAGATACGAGCGATTGCCCTTTGAGATAGTTGGAGATAGCTGTCCAGATTTGGAGGTTACATGTTACGTAACACTTGTCTGCTACTACCAGTCTGACATTCAAGTTTTCGATATATTATCAACCTCAGAGGTCAATGTGGACCTGTTCCTAGACATGGGAGGAGTGATGTTTGTCTACAACCTCTCCAAATCCAGTAGATACAGAGAGATCAAGGAGACTGCTCTCTTCACTTTGGGAGCGCTAGTTGAGACCAATGGTGTGTATGTCTAATATTATGCTCTGCCAGTGCAATACAGATGAAGTTATTATCTAGAACCATAGGCAAGGGGGTACTGAACATTACGTTAACATCGCTATATCACTTTGTTTGTTAGTGTGTTGTAAAAAGACTTTATGTCGAAGAGAGACCTTCTCCGACCTGGCTGACGTTCTGATGCAAGATGACACTCCACTAACGCAGAGGAGAGTGGCTGTCTATCTTCTCTCTGTGCTGGTTGCCAACAACAGTAAGTTCAGAGTTTGTCTAAGAGTGTACATTGGAGGCGATCAAGACATGGCTCTCTGATGAGTACTCTAATGTTGTTTCTCTGTGCATACTTTCCAGGGTCAGGCCAGACCTATGCTCAGACCACTGGCTGTCTAAACATCCTACTGGTCCTGTTCGGGTAATCAAATCAGAGCTTTCTTCTCCATTTGGCTACTGACATCATTTACTACTCAGCCTTTAACCCACTATACACATATACACATAACATCCTGTGGACCATGTGTTGTATGTTCTCTCCATAGTACCAACTTTCCCTTCTCCAGTGAGGCCACTCTGAAGCCTGCTAATATGACCCAGGTCTTTCAGCTTTGGACTTCTCTCTCCAGCGCTCTTTGTGGCTGTGTCAACAACCCTCAGAATGGTAACGTGTGTGATTGTGTGTGTGTGTGTGTGTGTGTGTGTGTATTACGACACATGTGGTCCCTGCGGAGGGATAGCGTGGCCGTGTGGCTAGTTCAACCTGGTCGTTCCTCGAATCCTTCTGCGCCCCCTAGAGGAGAGTCAACTGACCTGTGTGGCAGCCTTCCCCATGGTCAAAGCCTGGCTGCATCAGATTTCACTCCCCTGCACTGAGATGGTTCAGCCCATCTGCTCTTTCATCGCTATGACGGTGTCTAACAACCGTAAGTTAAGTAGGGAGGGGGTCATGCAAGGGACTAGCCCTAATCACTGCAGCTGTTTGCTTTTTGTTGCTAAAACAAACAGACTTGTCTGGGTTTATTTGCCAAGCTATTCAAAGATTTAGTTCTCTTTTCCTCCAGGCAGTGCCCAGCAGAGTTTTTCTGCAGTGGGAGCTCTGGAGACCCTGACCCTGACTCTGGTGCGATTAGCCTCGGATGCTGCCCACAGCCCCTTGTCCTGTCAGCTGTCTGTGCTGATGACCAGGACCCTGTCAGCCTGTATCACTGACAACGGTGAGATCCGCCAACACACACACACACACAAAAATACACTTGTTGTTTTGAGTGTCACAAAGCTCCTCTAACATTATTCCTAACCTCCTCCTGTGTGCAGCTGGTCTGGCGTCAGGTCTGTCACGTTACTATGTGGTGCCCCAGCTCCTCTCCCTGCTGGCCAGCCCCAGCCTAGACCCTGGTGACCAGCTCTCTGTCATCCTCACCCTGGGACACTGCACCGAGGCCTCAGGTACCACCACCCTGTTTACTGCTTCATATTTCCTTTATCTGGGATACGTGAGGCTCTAGAGGCATTGGAGCGTCCTCCTGACTGCGGGTGGGGTGTTTGTGTTTGTGTGTGTGCGTGTGCAGCGGAGCACCAGGAACAGTTGTTGAAGTGTGGAGGTCTGTCGACCGTCATCACCCTGCTCACGGACTCGCCCAGTGAGGAGCTCAGAAAGGCTGCTACCTTTATCCTGCAGACCTGCAACC
>JAVQIZ010207404.1:0-11908 GCA_036023535.2 Galaxias brevipinnis
TGAGGTTAGAGGTCTTTGAAGTCACCGCTTGGCCACACCAAAGTATCAACTCGGTAAAATTATAAACCTTTTTTGACACTAAAACTTAATAACTAAAAAATAATTTATAATAATATATAATATATTAATATTTATAATAATAATAATTAATAAAAAATGTATTAATTCGTTTTTATTAATAAACGTGTAGTAAGTAACACAAATTGGAGCATTCACTGTTTAATCACTTGATTAAAAAAAAACTGAAAACACGTTTGTCCTGTCTACTGCATGATGCTGTGGGGATGTTTCTTTCCGACACTTACTGATTGGACGGTTACAAATCACATGGTGAATACACCCGGAAGTATTTGGTTGGTGGTTTTGCTCATAGGTTTTCCTGTTTGGGTACAGTTATTCATTCTTGGTGTGTCGAGTCATCTTTGACTGACTAGACGCTAACGCTACTAGCTTAATCAAAACTAAACAATGCAGGACAACATCGGCAATATACTGAATAATTAGGCACAAACATTGGTTGATCATTATTCATAGCTAACATTTTTTGCTTACGTATAAAAACAATTATGGACGAAATTGACAGGTTCCAAGTTCCTCCAGCTGACAACGCCGAGATGCAACCCTTGGTAAGATCAAGGAGAACATCTGTACTTTCAAATGCATAGCTACCGATGCTGGGCCCTACCCGATAATAATACGTTAGGTTTGTTTACGATGTAGCTGGAAAATCTGTTGCTAATGTCGTTTATCAACCAGCACAGCACAGCTCGCAAAAGTTAGCAAGCTGAACTCGCTTTCTTGATGTTGTTAGCTTGTTGCTAGCTGTGTGGTGTCGTGCTGGTGGCCTGACATAACGGGCGAGGCTCATGCTTAAAAGTAAAGGGTACTTTTGAGTTCATACTGAAACCAGTTTAGGTAGCGTTACTCTGGTTTTTGATTGTGCCAGATAACTATAGCTATTGCAAACTTTAAAAAAACAATAGCCCTGACAGTGACGTGTAGACAAATATGTTGTGGTTTCTAGTAAGGCTGTATCTACTCCTGGACTCTCGCCACCCTTATTTTATGTAATTGTTAATTCAGACTTCTCTGATAGGATCTATTAGATGATAAAATGTACTTTGTTGTTGTTGACCTAACATTACCTACATTTAACGTTGCTGACCTTTTCAATTAGTTAACTAGACTTTTACCTTAGTCCTATGTTTTGGGTTTCCATAACTTGCCTCACAAAGGGTGTTTGTTATAAATAATAATTTTCTTTCAACCAGCTGTTTATCATTGCCTTCCTGCCTAGACTTTTCAAGCTCTGAATTTCGACCTACTCTGACTGTTCACAACTTAGGGAGAAACTTTTGTGGAGGTAAAACTAGACAGAAAGGCAAAAAAATGTATGGACAATTATTCTATTATTCAAGTTTTCATTTTTTGAGCTATGCTCATAAACAATGTCAAGGAACCCTCTGTAAACACAAGCTGTATTGGTTGGATTGATGGACTCCTTCTGAGATGGGTCCCCTTTCAGCAGTTTCTTCATACCATGTGACCCAGGGTTTGATCTAGTACAGACCTTATGGTTTATACAGTTAGCAGGGGTTGGGCCTATATCGACTTCAGTGTAACAGGTGGATTTAGAGACACTCAATGAAACGAGTTTGTTGCTCAGTTGACATTTTAGTGTTTTTGACAATTGTATTTTTTTGTTTTCAAATGAAATTGTTTTTTAATAAAATAAACACTTGTTTTACTTCGTTGTCATAGGTTATTGTGTGCAGATTGATGACATTCCTCATTATTATGCAAATAGGTTAATTACTAGGAGAACCTTCTATGGAGTACTTGAATCAATGCTAATCTATACTGTGTAATTATTTAGTATAGGTTCAAAAAGTTATTCTTTTTTTATGGAATATGATCGTTTTCACTATACACCCCGTGTTAGGCCAGCTGACTAGCGGACATAAATGTAGGGTGATTTATGTGTTCTCTGTTATTGCTACTGCCTTGTATGTCTGTCGGCATTATATTGACTAAGAAAAACGTATTTCAAATATTATATTGAGTAGAGTAGATAGTTTTTTTCTTCTCCTTATATTGGCATACAAATAATGCTCTTTCTAGATGCCTGGAGTCATCCTCACAGCTAAATATGGTGCAGTCTGTTGATCACCTGATTGATCAGGCTGCATTGTCATTGGGCGAGAGGAAGATATGATGAATAATCTCTGTTCATCAGCATGCTGTCTCAGCGCCTTTGTGGCTCATCTTCGTCAGACGAGAAACAGGAAGGAGAACTGTTGGAGGAAATTGAAATGTGCTTAAATGTTAATGCTCCACTTAGAGATGTTCTTAGATCGGGATGGGCTCAGCTCTGGATTCAGGGTTGGATGCACAAACATCCTATAGCCTGTTGACTGAAATTGTATAGTCTGATGCTATTAATAATGCATTTGTTTTAGTGCATTTTCTACTAGGAACAGAAAAAATTTGAGGTCTGTTTCGCTGCTTTATCAAACTTAAAGAATTGCTGTGTGTTTGTTTGAAAAAAGTTGGGTTGAAAGCTTATTGTACCCGATAAAGAAAGGAGGAACAGAAAATTGACTCATGTTTTCCGTGCTACTCTACCCCATTGCTGTGTTTTCCGTGCTGTAGTTGGACTTCCTACCCCATTGCTGTGTTTTCCCTGCTGTAGTTGGACTTCCTACCCCATTGCTGTGTTTTCCCTGCTGTAGTTGGGCTACCTACCCCATTGCTGTGTTTTCCCTGCTGTAGTTGGGCTACCTACCCCATTGCTGTATTTGTCCATTTTCTTTGCTCTGTAGCAGGTGCTTTGTAAGCACTTCATTGTCAGCTTTGATTGATGGTTGCAGCTAGAACAATACTCCACTTGATACAATGCTTGTATCCAAACAGGCTTTTCTGAGCACTGAACTGGGGACAAAAGCTTTCAGTCTCTTACAAAGTTACTAGATCATCCAATTCTCAGGAGGGAAGACACACTAAGGCAGATTTTAGCCTGATTTCTCTAATTTCAATGGGAATATGAGTTTGGTTCTACTATATTATGTTAGCATTCCACATATGTATTAGAATGAACATTGAAGTGCATAGTCACACCCATCTTACCCAGATGCACTATAATAAAGCTAGACACTGAGGGTGATGTTTACAGTTAGAATGGATAGGCTGTATTGGTTACAGGTCTCAAAGTAATTATTCAAATCGGTGGAATCCTGGCCAGTAGTGTTACAAACATTTTGTAAGACTCAGTCTTCTATTTACATTTAGAGGGGCTGGTGTGCAAACTTGCAGAAACAATGAAGTGCAGAGTTGTGGGCTCCGTAGCACTTGTAAACAACACAAACTAACACTCTTCATTACAGAGCCCTCACCCATGTTGATTGTGGAATCCCTATTCATCCCTAGTTGGCTGCCAATGACAAGGCTAGGTTTGTGTGCTAAGCATAATGCAGGGTTTGTTGATGGAGTAGCTGGTCCCAGCTCTTCTCTCTCTGGGGAGCCAGGACTGCAACAGGAAGCCCTTGTTTTCTCCCACGGTTCCGCATAAAGACCTCAGAGCCCTGCAGGCCAGAGTGAGCGCTCCAGCTATACGGAGCACCATGTTACCTCTGACTGGTAGCACACGACCACTCCTCCAAAAGCAGAGTGACGTTATGTGTGGATGAGTAACACTGTTACTGAACGTTCACCTTTAAATTTGTATTGGTTTGCTTGGTTTGGGCTAGTTCAATCAGCACGATCCTGTCACTTTAAGGTCAGAGTGTTACCCCTGTTTCTTTAGGACCCGGGGGCGACCGCCACCTCAGAGGCAGACTTGGACACCAAAGAAGGTGAACTACAGGCCCTCCCCTCTGCCATCAACTACAAGCCCTCCCCTTTACAAGTCAAAATAGGTAAGGCACTGCTCATTCTGGTTCCATGCCTCTACCAACTAGGTTTACAGCATTTGATTATTTTGTTTGTAAAGTATTTAATCTATGATGAATTATTGTAAAGAAATACATTTGTTTTTATCTTTTAAATGGGGTTCATTTTCTCCACAGATTTCAAAAAGGGAAACAAAGATTTAGTCCATGTTGCCACCCGCTACATAAGAAAATGTAGCATTCAGTTTGTCACATCTACTCAGGCATAAAAGAAGGCTTTCTTTACTATATAATTTGCTGTAAATCACACAAATTTTCAGTTACAAGTTTTACTTAAAGTCTAGTTGAGCCATACCTCCAGCTGTCCAGAGGATTGTGTTTTAGGAGTTTTAACTAGTAGTAGTGCTCTACATTCAGCATCTACATGCTACATCTAGAATCCACTACTAGTTTAAACTCCTGAAACACAATCCTCTGATGCTAAATGTAGAGCACCACTACTAGTTAAAACTCCTAAAACACAATCCTCTGATGCTAAATGACGGATGCTAAATGTAGCATCAGAGGATTGTGTTTGAGGAATTTTAACTAGTAGTGGTGCTCTACATTTAGCGTCAGAGCTGAACTGTAGTTCTGGGAGAAACCCTTGTCTGCCCATTCAAACAGCTTTTTGCAAAATCACAATAACTTTGATTTAAGAGCGCCTATCTAGAAACTGAAGGACACTTTACAAATACGCAGAAGCGTTATAACTAATAACAGGAGGCATTAATAGGCGAGTAATAGATAAATAAGCAGATTAAGTACATTCAAAATCATTTCAGACTGTGTAGGCCAGACAGAACACATCTGTCTCTAGGAGTCTTTTAAAGGTTCCTATAGGGACTCTGTATTTTTGATCTCCATGGGGAGAGAGTTCCAGAGGGTAGGGGCACCCATGCTGAACACTTTGTCCCCAGAAGTCCACAACCTGGTAAAGGGGCTTACCCTGGTGTGGAGCAGTCCCATGTCAGTAGACCTGAGGGGTTCTGGGAGGGGATGTGGTGTAGATGGCTATGACCTTGGAACTAATGTTTGGAGTAACTAATGAGCTGCTCCTAATGATCAGCAGTTCCTATCATGTTGAAGTGCATTTTAAAATAGTGCTCATGTCAGACATCTTGAATCGATGATTTGTTACTTTATAGTGTAAAGTAGTGCCCATTTTGAAGATACAAAGTAGCCGTAAGGGTATATAGCACCTTACAAAATCCTTCTCCTCACCTATACATCTCTACATCTCGTGTCCCCTCCATACCATCCTGACCTCCTTCAACACTATGGTTCTTCTCCTCATCTCTACATCTCTAATTAACCTGTGATGTCTTTCAATCCCACCTCTAAACCTTTCTTTTCACTTTGGCCTACCCTTTTAATGTCCATGTTAACTAACCTGTTCAATCCTTCATAATATATTCTGTTTTGGTTCTGTGTTGGTTTTGTTTTCTTTAGTTTTACCTGACTGGGTTTTGTGTCTGTACTTCTCGCTGTTTGTGTGTCTTTCTGTTGCCTTGTTTGCTGTTTACCGTGTGTACATTTTAGGTGTTAGAACAGCGCTATATAGATTAAATATATTATTATAATTTGTATAGTATTAATGGATAATTGGTAGTAATAAAGACATTAACATTTTGGAATTCTAAATTGATGACATGATTCGCTGTGCTTGTCAGAGAAACAGAGGGAGCTTACCAGGAAAGGGTCGGTGAAAAATGGCACTGTAGGAAGTCCTGTCAACCAGCAGCCTAAAAAGAACTCCAGAACACGGTAGGTACACTAGGATTTACTATGTTAAACCAAATTAAACTTACATGTTCCTAGTTGTATAATCGTAAATGTTGAACAGGTTACCAGTAAGAGAGAGATAAGACAAATTAAAAGGACAAGTCAACAATTCAAGTCCTCAATATTTTAGCTCTTGTGTATGTGATATGACAATTACAGTCACCAGAGTACAACTACAGCAATTAAAGTAAGTTGGATTCTTTGGAAAAGACACTTGTTTGGTTCTACCGGTGTTAACAACAAAAGCCAGGCCTGTAAAAGTTCTTTCTGATATGAAGTAGTGACACTTGTGGTAAATGTGTGCACCTGCTTATGAAAGAGCGTGCTGCGACTCAGATTCAGGCATCTTGAATGAGGCAGGAGATGATTCAATTTTCAGGATTTTATTAGGCAGTTTAACGTATTTTGCAGAAAAATAGATGATTTATACGTTTAAGTAGAATTCTTTAAAATGTTTTATAAAATGACAGGAGGGGGACTTTAACAGACATGTATGTAAGCCTTCTTATAACTTTATTTTGGCATTAGTTCCTCTCGACCTAAATATTGTGATTTGAGCAGTATGTTAGTTAATTCATTCTTGGATAAGAACAATGTGACAGACTTCTCTAAAACCATCCATGTGAAGCGTATCACAACAGGAGAATTACACATACTAAAGTACGTCTGAAGACAATAGTATATTTGCTTGATGTCCACTGAAGACTCGAGACTAAATATTGTTACTGTTTTATTTAAATGTCAACATTTAGGTTAATACTTCTAATCAAATTGCTTTCAGAGATAATCCGTTAATGGGATATGGTGTGTAATCAAACACTGGTGTCACTGACGTGTCCACATCTGCTGTCACTCCTAGGTTGGTAGTGCCAAACAAAGGCTACTCCTCTTTGGACCAGAATCCCGACGAGAAGCCCTTGGTAGCTCTGGACACTGACAGGTAGATGTACCCCTGCGTACAGTATGGCTATGACCAAAATATGTTGAGCATTTACATTAACTGTTTCAGACGTAAATCGCTTTTTGACAGAAGCAACATTAACAACCTTTTTAATATTTTTTTACTGGCATATTTAATACATCTTGGCAGTGTTTATTTCAAGAAAAGCTGTTGGCTATAAAGACAAGACAAAACAAGCAGACACACAAACACTATTGTGTGTGGAAGTTTCCCAGCAGAGGGCTCCTAAAGGACTAAAAGCTGCTCCTGGTGCTGGGATCAGTGTGTAGGCAGCACATTGTGAATGATTGCAGAGAGTGTGGGGCTCCAATACAACATGCAGGGAACTCCTCTCACAGGAGTGGGCTTTCTGGAGGCATAGATGATGTCATGCACTCTGTCTGACTTGTGCTGTCTGAATCACTCTCTCACTTGTTTGCTGTGGCCTCCGCTTACCCAAACTCTCTCACAATGCAGATGATGCCATGGAATGGACATAGATGTGTTTTCTTGTATTGCCAGAGCCATAAAAAAACAATTCTCTGAACGTCAGTTTCGCCATTTTTACTTTTAGATTTCCCACTTACTGTTTTGTCTTTTCTTTGACAGTGACGATGACTTTGACATGTCCAGATACTCGTCATCGGGATACTCCTCAGCCGAGGTGAGATGTCTGAGGGACCAGGTATCTATACAGCCACTACAGCTAATCTCACTGCAACGGTCATCTGCATCCTCGTTCTAAAACATAACAAACGACAGGTTTCACTGTCATCGACAACTCATAAATACATTGGTCAAATAATAGTCAGGCAAAGCAAATTTGTTGTTTTTGACTCTTACAATTCCTGAAAATGTTTTTCCTATGTTTTCCCACATAGTTTAATAATGTTACACTAAGCATGGATAGATGGCTTACTAGCCATAGGAGCATGTGTGGGAATGGTTATCAAGCTGGATTACATTTAAGTAAGGTTTTACTTCCTATTGAAAGTTAGTATTTAACCATTCAATCGTATAACATGACAAAAGACCACATGATCGCAAATTAACATGAACAAAACTTAATAGAAGGCAGTTTAAGTAGTCGAGTAAGGAATTATGTGTTGTCTTTTTTTTTCAGCCATATTAAGTCTACTTTATTTTATATATGTCTGCTATATATCTCTGCTGCTTTTTGTTGCTTTGACTACATTAAGCTACTTTTATGTACCCAAAGTCAATGTTCATTACAATTCTGGAAATGATATCACTGTCTTTTGCAGCAGATCAATCAGGATCTGAACATCCAACTGCTGAAAGACGGCTACAGACTGGATGAAATTCCTGATGATGAGGATCTGGATCTAATCCCGCCAAAATCAGTCAACTCCACCTGCATGTGCTGTCAAGCCACACCCTCTACAGCATGCCAAATTCAGTAGCCCTCCCAAAGAGGCCCTGTGCATCTGAGCACCAAAGGGGTGACAACAAGGAGGTGCTTTGCCAAAACACAAGGGGGGGGAGGGGGGGGGGTACTGTAGGTACTGTCTGTGTGTTAAAACCATGATGGGAACATCTGAAAAGGGTCAGTATGTACAGTTATTGGTTCCTCCTATGGAAGGACATGTATATCGTGATAACAGGCTGGATCATGTCTGACGTGCATCAGCTTTACTGGGGGAAAAGTGAGAATGAAATGATTTCAAAGATCCAAGACTGCGGTGGATTATTTTCACAATCTATTATGGACTTATTTTCTTTTTCTTTGGCGTTGTGGTGTGGTTGGGTCATCCGAGCGTGTTCTCAATATTGACAAAGAAGAAACTGATGGATTCAAGTGGACAAGTAAACAAGGAGCCTAGCGATACCCCAGAGAGGGTTCTATTCCCCTGAACATACATGGAACGGCAAAGAGATTTTTGGTTTTAGGTTTTTGCTATGGGATGGTACATATACGAAAGATCTGATGATTGTTTTGTGTTAAGTGGATTTTAACAGACAAGTTGGTCTTGGTCCTCTCTTTTGACCGGCTTAGTACATTGTCTTCCTATAAAAGTGACAAACATCCAATGATGAAGTGCTAAGTGTTTGGAGGAGGGGTACTCCTGTGATACAGTAGATAGGAATGCTTGTGATTCTCAAATAGCACGTTTACATGGTTTCCACCACATCCCCCTAGATTCAAGCATCTTTTTTACATCCACATTCTAGATGTTACACGCCAGGTCAATTTCAAGTGCAGTGTCTTTTATCCAATTGCCAACTAGAATAACTTCTGCACGGTGTACTTAAAAATAGTATGTCTTTGTTTACTGGTACTGTTGGTTAATTCTGTGCAAACTTACATTTCTCTTTACATGGAAATCACAGGTTGGACCATTCAATCGTGCCAAATCCTAAATTCTCCCTTGACAAAACCATGCACTTAATCTGCAAGTACCACATTTGCGCTCTCTCGCTCTCGCTCTCGCTCTCTCACAGGCCCAAGGAGCTCCTAACACTACTAGACAATGGAAAGGGCATTTTCTCTCATCTACTAACACATTTCTCTATTTCTCCAGGGAAACATTTACTCTGCACTTGTGCATAACTAAAATACAAATGTAATTCAATGCTATTTTAGTTAAGAACACCCCCCCCAAAAAAAATTTTTTAAATAAATAAAGCTGTTGTCCTGTCAAGGATCTAGCTTTGATAGCACTATATTTAGCTAACCAAGCAAGAAGGGTTTGGTCCCCAGTGTAACTCCTAGTGAGAGGACCTGGATGGTTTGATACAAAAATATTCAGGCCAGGCTTATTTCAAATCTATATTTACTATGGCCATTGTTCAGAAACTAGATGTGATTTAAATTACATAGGTTTTCTCCGTTTCCCATCTAATAAACTGTTTTTTGCAAGACCTCTGTTTTGCATTCCTACAATAATGGTGAAATCTCCAAAAGCAAGAATTTTTCTATCAAACATACTGACTGTCCAAACTTCGATTAAGGTGGACCGCCTCACAATGCCAGCATATTTCAAAAATTTTCGAATTTTGATAACTGTAGGTTATAGTAAAAATACAATGGTGCATTTATCAAGTAGTTTAAAGATAGGCTGAAGCTTGTAAGTGAATTTTATTTGAATTTATTCCAACCCCACCTTATGTTTTTTTGATGTGTGCTTATTGCAGTACGTTGTTTGGCTGTATGCTTTGGTGACAGAGTATTGTTATATGGAACAGATTCTCAAACTTCCCAATATAGCACTACGTTTGACTACTTGTGTGTAATTTAGGATGTAGCCTCACTTTCACAGTTTACTGAAGTTGCGCCTGCCTTAAATAGTGCACGACATTTATCACCTGATGTACATTTTTATTTATTATAAGTTTGAAAAGGACACCTTTTTAATATAACCATTCACTTGTTTTGACAGATATATATATCAAAATTGTAAAGAATGTGAATAATTTTAACAGTATTTAACAGTGTAATTGTTTTGTGTAGTGTGTAACATATTAGAAAATAAATGTATGTTTAACTGCTATTTGATTTCCGAATAACTAATTTAATTTGGTGAGTCAGAATTTGAGCAGCAATGATGAATGAGAATCCTCGGATGAGGAAAGTGAGCGGTGGGGATTTGTGTGGTTAAATGAGAAGGTGGGAAGTAGGCAATAGTGAAAACCATCTAAAACGCATTTTAATACCTGAAGCTTTTGTATTTTGGATGTTTTGACTTCACAGCATTTGTGTTACCTAAAAGGTTGAGTAGAATACCAGATTGTTGTTTGGAGCATTATTGATACCTAATGTAGTTCTTCAGTACGACATCACAAGAAAGGTCAGAATGGGAGGGGGAGGGGCTGATTAGCCTCCAGTTGATCCCCTTGGACAGGCAGATGGCGGCTTACCTAGGGGATCTGTTGCAAGTCCCCAAAGGAGTTAGTGATTGTCCACATTCTGACAAATTGTACCAGAACACCAGGCAGTCCACCAAAGAGAGACACCAATAGAGAACCAAGGAGATGGGTGAGTGTGGTGTTCACAGGACCCCCAGGGGCTGGATTCTCTTTGGGTCGACGCATGTGGACAGCGTCTGAAAACGGCTAAACACCTGTTATTAAATGCTCTGCTAAATGCTACAAACCTTAATAACCAGGATGATTGTTTTTCACATCATACAATTTATCATTGTGTATTTTATTTTTTTATGAATCCTGGCTACTCATAATGGTAGTATCATGTTTGAATATTTCTATATATAGTCCTTAGCAATGTACCTAACCTCCCTCTGTAGAGCGACCGAGCAGGAGAAAAGGATCAACATGCGATGTCTTGCCGTTGGGGCTGTTAAGCAGAGTGGCTGTGCTGGTCCTGCTGTATGTTCAGTCCCTGCAGGCCACTGCCTTCCCTGCTGTCTCCTCCTACGAGTTCACTGCGTACAGGATGCAGCATTACAATGTGCAGCAGAACAAACATGGTAAACCTGCCTTTTGGATAGTTCCAGACAGAATTTTTATTTTATTTTATTTTATTTTACCTTCTCTTGTTGGAAGCACTATTTTTGTAAGTCGCTTTGGATAAAAGCGTCTGCTAAAAGATTATAATGTAACGTAATGTAACAATTTGGTAATGTAACAAAACAAATTTTTTACACTGAACCATACAATTTGGCTGCACCTGAAAGTTGAACCACAGGTACTGGCCCTGTCTGTCCGTCCGTCCGTCATCTCAGTCTCAGCTCATATGGTCTGACACAAAGCTTGCGGCAGATCCCTCCGTTAAGTAGCTTGGTAGTGTATATTAGGGCTGGTCTACCCAGCACATCCAAGAGGTATGTCACCATTGCCCCCTACCCAAAGGATGTTGGTTACACTTCTATTTCAACAGCAATAAATGCCACATTATGTGGCTTGTTAAAACAAACAAGTAAAAAAAATATGACATTCAATAAGGGAAATGGTTTGTTAAGTTATTTTTTTTAAATGTGCAGTGTGATGGAAAGGGGAGTTTTAGAAGTCCATCCATCCCACTTGCTATACCGCATATCCTTTACGGGGTCGCCGGAGCCTATCCCAGCCGACACAGGGCGTGAGGCGGGGTACACCCTGGACAGGTCGCCAGTCTATCACAGGGCCGACACATAGGGCCAGACAACAACTCACACTCACACCTACGAGCAATTTAAAGTCAGAAATTAACCTGCATGTTTTTGGACTGTGGGAGGAAACTGGAGTATCCAGCGGAAACCCACGCAAACTCCACACAGAAAGGCCCTTGGGTCAGGTG
>JAVQIZ010207407.1:0-35948 GCA_036023535.2 Galaxias brevipinnis
AGGGAGAGGGAGAGAGAGAGAGAGAGAAAGAGAGAGAAAGAGAGAGAAAGAGAGAGAAAGAGAAGGAGAGGGAGAGGGAGAGGGAGAGAGAGAGAGAGAGATAGAGAAGGAGAGGGAGAGAGAGAGAGAGAGAGAGAGAGAGAGAGAAGGAGAGGGAGAGAGAGAGAGAGAGAGAGAGAGAGAGAGAGAGAGAGAGTGGATGTTCAGAAGAAGTGTAGGTAGAGGAAAACGGATTGGAAACACATCTCGTGTGGTTTAAGTTGTCTGCTTTGGGAAAGACTCTCCTAGCTGATGTCTGCAGCTGGCCAAGCTCAGTTACACCAGCTTAAGCCAAGGGAAGGTCACTTCAAGTCCACAGCATGTTCTATGACATACACGCTTATATCACACGCGCACGCATGCTCGCCCCGTTCTTCGTTTAGATTTTCAAATAGTAAATCACTAATCTAAAATCGAGTGCCATAAACTGTTTTTCGCAGGTACGCCCATCAATGACTCCATAATGACAGGACAGGAGAGGGATTTGTTTGTGAACCTTCTTTCCAGGTAATGACAGTGTGTGAGCAGACACTCGAACCGGTCCAACGCGGCCATTACATAAGGAGGGGAGCGCAGAGCAGATAAGGCTGGGCACAGCACAGGAGGTAGAGCAATACAATGTTCCCAATGGCCCGGATTACGGTCGGTGTACAACGATTTATGATTACAAAACAAGCCTTAATCCTTTAACAGCTTGCTCTCCAGCAGCTCCCTGTGCCCTTTTCAAAGGCCGGACGCTGAATAGTATTTTCCTCTTTTTCGGGGCAAAAAAAGGACGGAGGTTGAAAGAGAGAGAGAGAGAGAGAGAGAAAGAGAGAGAGAGAGGGGATGAGAGAGATAGAGAGAAATGACAGCGAGAGAGACAGAGAGAGACAGAGAGAGAGACAGAGAGAGAGATGAGAGAGAGAGAGAGAGACGAGAGAGAGAGAGAGAGAGAGAGAGAGAGAGAGAGAGAGAGAGACTGAGAGCGGTGGGAGGAGGGAGGAGGGAGGATTGAGGGATATTGGGTGGAATAAGAGCACTGACCAAAGGGCCTGGCCGCCAGTCCTTTCTGCCATGGATGATCAGTGGCTGGGATGAGGCTGCCCGCTGGCGAGACGCGTCTGTCCACAAGTTTAAATTTAGCCGGGATCTGAATGGAGAGCTCACACCAGTGAGTCAGCCAGATAGGTCGACAGTCGGGAGAGGGGGGGGGGCAAGTCAGGGTAGCCATCAAGGAACACATTATTACTCATCATCACCTCTCCCACCTGAAACGCGGCCTGACCAAAAAAAAACAAAAAACCCCTGGCAAGCGCTTCAAGCCTTGCCGAGTATGAGCGGACCAATACGGGAGCTAAAACATCACATGCTAAAGTCATAATCCCAACATGACGTGAACAAAAGTGCATGCTCGGTGAAGCTGAAGGATAATAGTGATTATCCTCCTTCCCCGTGCCTCTTATGTGGAAAAACTGATCAGCCACAAATTTGTAAATTACCCATAATTACGGTCCATTCATGTCTTTGAGCTGCCCTGTATTTTTTTTTTTATCGGAGAAAAACATGTCAAAAGATCAGCTTGGCCGCCATTACTAACTTCCTGTTTGGTTGGGCCGTTGCCCACATTGTGCTATCTATTCTATAATTGTGTCTTATTAAAAATGGCCGATAAGCACTAGTGCAATCGAGACACCGCCTCCTACGTGAACATTTGGATGTGATTTAGCTCTTTATCTAGCCTGTCTGTTTCTGTCTGATTTTGATTGTGTGTGTATGTGTGTGTGTGTGTGTGCGTGTGTGTGTGTGTGCCAGGACTGTAAGCCTCGGGAAGGGGCCAAGCCCTGGCTCCTGTCAGAGAAGAAGAAGCAGCAGACGACAGTGCGTAGTCACTGCAGCT
Source organism: Galaxias brevipinnis (assembly GCA_036023535.2). Taxonomy (NCBI): domain Eukaryota; kingdom Metazoa; phylum Chordata; class Actinopteri; order Galaxiiformes; family Galaxiidae; genus Galaxias; species Galaxias brevipinnis. Next base: position 1,919 of record JAVQIZ010207407.1, read on the forward strand.
GTTTCTCCCACAGAGGGGGAGCTTTTAATTGAATGTGAAGGCTTTTAATTTGGCCCCGGTGAGATAGACACTCGCTGACGGAGAAAGTAAAGGGCAGCGCCGGCTTTATCCAACCCCCCCTCCTCCTCCTCCTCCCTTCCTCCCTCCATTCCCCCTCTCTAATTACCAGCCATGGGAAAGCAGGGAAAACAACAAGCGTTTGGAAAAACAACAACAACGACTCACTGTCCAGGATTGAGCTCTAACATCTCCACATCCGCTCAGCAGGAACGATATCACAGTGTTACAGTTTATTGCCGTTAGTACCATCCAATGTAATGTTCTCTTACTGAGCACTGGAACATTGGCATGCCATGGTTCCAGGGAGGGGCTCGGTGGCCGACTCTGGACCACAGTGAGTCTATTAACCAGTTCCGCCTTATTTATATACCCAACTGTAATGACGTGATTACTCCATCATGGGGCTGTGAAGACATTTGTAACACAACAAGTTGGCCTCCGATCCTGCTTTCCCTTCTGTAGGAGACCACCCTTTTTACTCCCTCCCTCTTTTATGTGCGAGCCTGCCCTCTACAAGGAGGAGATAAAAAAAAAAAAGAAAAATCGAGGGGAGGGTCATTTTCTTTTGATGTAGTAACTTACGTGGGTTTTGTTAGAGCTCTGCTGTAGGTGAGAGGCAGAGATGGAGAAGCTGGGAGTAAATAGTCGGAGATAACCAAACTGAGTGATGGCTTATTGTCTCTCCAGAGCGGGAGCAGAGTTACTCAGCAGCCCGACTTCCCCGCATAACCTGCCCATTCTAAATGAGCAAGCTGCTGGCTAACTGTCCCGTTTTTCTCCCCTGCTGAAACGTGGCACCGCTTAGAGTCACTGATGAGCTCGGCCTGGTCATTTGTTTCAGCCAAAAAACACCCCCTTCCAATGCTCACACTTAACCCCTTCTCAGGCCCTCATCTGTGCTCATACAGGCACACACATGCAAACAGGGGCACGGGGAATGCGGGGCCTGTACACTCGTCAGAGAAAAGCACATATATCAGGCTCTCCGTGACACTGCTAGCCCTTAAGACAAGAGCCCCTCTTTCACAGGTGGCCCTTAGTAACAGTCACAGTTAAAGAGGCTGGGGCCCCTGGTCATGGTGTGAGGGCCCAAGGAGGCAGGCAAACAGCAGACTACAATGAGCCGACTGACCAGAGTCCACGCTTCTGTCATTCAACTCCCTTTACTGGCCTGTTCCCACAAGCCACAGAGCCAGGCTGGAGGAGGGAGAAAAAAAAAATGCTTTCCCTGCATCATTCAAACGTACCCGGGGTTTTTGTTTTTTTTAACTGTCAAGCTCGGCCGCCCTTAGCCAGGGGGGTGAACAGAGCACTATGGCGGACGAGGGACCAAGCATACGAAGTCAAGAGGCCGCCGTACAGGAACCCTCAGTCTCATCGGAGCACATTTACGCCAGTGCAGATGAGAACAACAAAGCTGGCGTGACACATGAAGCCTCAGCGTGTTCGACAGCAAAAAAACAGAACGTCATTAAGAGAAGCCTCCGGCAGAAACATTTTGACATTTTGGATCGGACCGTTTAAAAAACAAAATGCATCTGGAGATGTTTAAATGCCATTAAAACATGTGCTGAGTGGACCATTGGCACTCGAGTTACCGCCCGGAACGGTTGGAGAAACAAGCTGCTTCTCTTTGCTTGTGTCGTCTCTGCCGAGCCACGCACAGCTTCATCAGCCACTTAAAAGAGGGAGAGGGCCTCCTTTGGGAGAGCTGGCCCATCCTGAGAGTGTGTTAAAAGCAGGATAGCACAGAGGAGACGGGGAGGGAAGAGAGAGTGAAGTCGTGGTGGTGGTGGTGGGGGTGGGGGGGTTGGGGGGGGCAGGGAACGACTTGGAGCCTCAGCAGAGTTCTGTGTGAGTGTCTGTGCGCGACCCGTGCCAAGAAAAACAAGGCCAGAGCGAAGCTGGGATCTGATTTCAGCACAGAGGCAAGGCAGGAAACGGCCCTCCTCTAGGGGGAGGGGTGAGGGACCACGGTAACCAGCCCTGCTGAGGCCGAGACAGAGAGGCGCACACACACACACACACACACACACACACACACACACACACACACACGCAACAACCGAACCTTCGCCAGACATCGCGGAGCACCATGGCAACGGATGGCACTCCTCATTCTAAAGACGGCGACCGGTTCCCTCCCCAGCGTCCTCGTCACCGGCCTTCCAGTGCTGGCAGACAGGTGGGCCCCCCGGTCCCCACGCAGGGCCTCGTGCCACGAGGAGTTCAGCCCAGTTCAGACCCTCTACATCTGCAGCTGGCTCTCCAGCCACGGGGATATTACTCACCACATGTGCTGGAAATTAGCCTCGGCTGCAGGCTACATTCAGACGCTTAAAACACGATTTGCATTATGTGGAACAGGCAGACTGGTAGTATCTGTTGGTTAAGATGCTCCTAACGTCACGCGTTATGTGTGCTGATTTTAGCTGTTGTTAGGCCAGCTGGGCCCTGGCATGCTGAGGCAACAACCTGCTCATGCCGTTCTGCCATGGCCAGTATATACACAAAGAGACTCGGAGAGAGAGAGAGAGAGAAAGAGAGAGAGAGAGAGCAAGACGAGCTCGGAAGAAACGATGCCATGTTGCCATGGCGCACGTGGTGTTGGCCAATTGCGTTAGCCGCGGGTTGCTGGATCGCGGTCTGGGTGCAGAGGACAGGCAGGCAGGCAGGCAGGCCTGGGTGAGTGAACACAAACACAGTCCTGTTGCTTTTAGCTAAACCCTCACATCCAGGTCTGCGCCTCCAGCCCCCTCCACGCTGGATGACTCAAAAGGTGGAAGTAATGATGCCAGATGTGACCAATCAGGCTGATAAGGAGTGGGGTCTGCTGTGGCCCAACACACAGCTGTCGATGCAGCTGTGCACTGCCTTCAAACCAGAAACTCTGTAACTCTCTCTCTCTCTTTCTCTTTCTCTCTCCCGCCCTCCCTCCCTCTCTCTCTCTCCCCCGTTGGACTACATCTCAGCCACAGCCTGGGACTGGATGGCACTCCTTCCATATTTGCATCTGTCTCCGCTCCCTGTGTTGTTGTTTTTCTTGTCGTTTTTTCTCGTCGTTCTCTTGTACTCTCCTTTGTCTTTCCCTCCCACTCAACATGTACTCTGGGTCCAGGCAACGCATCAGTGAAATATCACAGTCTGGCAGCGGCTCTTAGTCCAAATCCAGCCGTTATGAAGAGTTATGCCATCGAGGCGAGCCGAGGATTTGTGAGAAATAATACAAATCATACCTACAGGGAGCTGGGGGGAAAAAAAACAGGGGGATAAAAAGAGCTATTGTGAAACGGTGACAATGATGGAAGCCTGTGGCGGCTGTCTTCCATATCACACAGGGGCTCCATTTTCTTTCCACGACAGGGATGGGGGTGGGGAGGAGGGTTGAAGGAGAGGACAGTTAATATGCTGTTAGACCAAATCATGGCTTAACACACACAGAGACAGCTAGCCTGGCCTGGCCCTGCCCCTTCCTCTCCTGCACTGGGCTGGGGGATATTGGCTGACCCAAACGTCTTCGCCCCAAGGGACCCTGGGTAATTGTGTCTGCTCAGCCAAAAAGGGGGGGGAAGTGGGGTGTCCGCCATATGAAAAGGACATGGGGAAATATACATTGCTTTGACGGTATCAAAGAGGGTGCACCAGCTGAGAGATTGGAGCACTTGACCGGAATAGAGACCGTATCCACAAGACTCCATTCTTATTACCCCGTGATTGATTTCTGCCAGAGTCCAGGGCTTTGGGTTAACATAATGTGCTTCGACAGAAAATGGACTTAGCAGCCCCCCCCCCCCCCAGGAGCTGACGCAGTTCTGGTGGTACTGCACAACGGAGGCTCTGTTGCAGGGCCTGGGAGCAGCTGGGCACCAAGCAGGCCTCCCCGGATGAATGTGGACCTTTAAGAGCACTTAAACCGCCAGCTAGCAAACACAAACACACGCACGCACGCACGCACGCACACACATAGTAAACGGGCGGGCAGGAAGGCCTCGGAGGCTAGCACGCAAACGCAAACACACACACACACACACACACACACAGACACACACCAACACACAGGTAAATGCAGAGCTTATGCCCAGCGTCTCACGTGCAGCGTAGCAATGGGGGCTGCGTAATTAAAACCCTGTGTCACATGCAGGATGTTTGGACTTGAGCAGCACGCCACTCATGGAGAACGCAGGCTGTAAACAAACAACACCACCAGAGCCCGAGCCTACCTAGTACCAAACAACAATCACACACACACACACACACACACACACACACACACACAGAGACATAAAACCACTTGTGTCCATTTGTAAACTACAGTAGAAAATTGTTGGTTTTTATATTTTTCTTTCTTTCTTAGCACTTTTACTGCCAAAACAGGCCATCTAAGTGTAAGAATACAAATGATCCAATTCAGAGTTAACATAAACGTAAGTAGTGAAGAGGCAGATTTGTATGTCTGGGATAAATATATATACACACACAACAACATCGTGGTGCACCAGCGTCTAGAGTCTAGAGGTTTGGTTTGCATGCACAACCAACACCAACACCTGGAGCCGGTTATTAATAAAGGCTGTTTATGAGCCCTCGCCCCGCTTCTGGGATGCATACGTGATTTTTATGCACTCAGCGCCAGTTTATGTTGTTTCGTTATCAGCATAAATCCACACAGAGGCATGTGCTGGCTAGAGATTGCGTTACACACCGCCGCCCTCTTCAATGCTATCCGTTTCCTGTACTGCAGATTGCTGCTGCACTCCAAGCTGTCCAGGCATGGTGGTAAAACAGATCCATTTCCCATGCCAAATTAGAGGCTGAAATACTACTTCGTTTTTGCGACCTGGCTGGATAGTGGTGCCAGTACAAGAGCTCGCAAGCAAGTGTCGATAATAGTGGTTGGAAGAGCCAGCAAAGCGAAGCCATGTGAGAATAATAAGAAACAAAACACCACGTGAAGCTCACGTCTTTTTCCTGAAACAAGTAGTACCCGTGAGGTTGGAATAGTGGGGGCACCTGTTAGCGGGTGACCTGCAGCCACATAACAGAGAACAGCTCGTCTTACCACAAGCTAGTCCAAAAAAAAAAAAAACCAGAAGACAACTTTGCATCGCCTAAACAGCAATGCAATGTGAATAAGTGCCATTTCACTGTGGAATGAGGATGTGGAATAAAGTCTTAGGTCTTGCGGTCTAAAAGTGAATAGACGAGGAAAGTAGAGCACAGACAGAGTACACTGTGTCCTGAAAGAGCAACCTTTGGTTATGCTTTTTGGAGCCCAAATTACCAACACAGCCAGACCGTAAAAAAATGGCTCCAAAACAGCAGTAAACAATCAGAGCCCCCCCCCCCCCACCCCCCCCACCCCCCCTCGCCCAAACTAGGACAAGTCATTCTGAGATAAAAGGAGGATACGTCAACAAAGGGCTGAGACGTGAAGTCACCGACAGAGTCAGCTAGCAACGAGCACATGTTCAGCTGTGAGATTTTATCTGTCGGCGTCCCTGCAGCCTCAGCCAGGATGCCGTGAGTTTGACACGTCCAACAGGAGATTTAGGTCATGACTGTACAGTTTATAAAGGTCTGCTCCAGGCCGTAAGTTTGCCTCCCAGCTGGGTCACTGATGTCTCACTCCAACCATGCGACCACCCAGCCCATTGAGGTGTACTGTAAATGACGGATAATGCAACTCCTCAAGCACTCCCCCCAAAAAGTCATCTGCTGCTCCCATTTGGGTCGGCGTCCGACCAGGGGGAGGTGAACTCAACTCCAGCTGTACCCGGAGCCAAACCCCTGGCTGTAACTCAGCGGTTCCACTGGCCCAGCACAGCACAGCCCAGCCCAGCCCAGCCCAGCTTAGCCTGCCTGCTACAGGGCCTGATCAGCAACTCAGTAAATCAGCCTGGGTTGCTGGGGGAAAATGTAATATTTCATGTGCGAGTTTTGTTTCCAGTCAGATCGTTGGGTGGGTGGGTGGGAGGGCGGTGGGCGAGAGAGGCTGTGTAGCTGGTCTGATAATCAAATTAGAGCGAGTGCGCACACGTGAACACGGCTGAAGTACACGGGCAGACGCACCGCCGCGCTCTGGCCGGGGCCGCATTAAGCAGATTTACGATCTCCACTGGGGAGCACGGGAGGGAAGAAGGGAGGGTAGAGAGGGAGGGAGGGAGGGGTGAGTTTGGTCCAGAGCTGAATCATGACGGAGGCTATGAGGAGCTAATTAGGAGAACAGAGGAGCAGCAGGGTGGGGACTGTGTGTGTGTGTGCGCGTGTGTGTGTGCCTGTTTATGTGTGTGTGTTTGTGTGTGTGTGCGTGCGTGAGCATGTTTTTTTTGTACTTGAGCTACACGGTGAACGTTCACCTGACACTAGCCAAAGACGCCCACAAAAACAAACACAGCAGCTCCTTCACTGAGGACCACACTGAGTTCTGTGCAGCTCCAGGAGTCCAAGTCACCTCTCAGGCAGGGTAACAGGAGCCGAACTGGAGGAGCAATCGAGGCCACGTTCAATAGGCCGTGTGCCACTGGGAGTTTAGCCTGGAGGAGCTGATGTAAAGTGAAGTTCAGGAGTAGCTAGTGGTTTTTGGAGTGGGTACTAATGCGCTCAGAGACTCCCGGCAATAAGCTGTTCAGCATAATGCTAAGTGGCACAGTGCCTATAATCTCAGGCACACTGAATTGTGGAGACAAGAAAAAAAAAGGGCATTGAACTGCGCTGGCGTGGAATTGTAAGAGGCAAAGCTGTGTCCGGCTGTCCCATCGAGGTCTCATGAAAAGATAAGGCATCAATGGCACTTTCTTTGTAAGACTTTTGTAAGACTTCTCAGCAGGTGCGTAACAATGGAACATGCAGAAAGAGTTGAGAAGCCTCCACCACATCACACACTGGCGTCTGAAAGGAGCGAGCTGAACTTTACAACGCATGAGTCATGTCACAGAAATAACGTTGTAAGCCCTCGGACCGTTTCATTCCAGGCCAAAAGGCTCCCACCCTGGAAAGTGACTGCAGGCGTTGAGCAATGGTCTCAAAAGTCTCTACAGTCTGCAGGATTAAAGGCCCTCTGCTTTAACGAGGTAGCATGCGTTGGGTGATTTTCAGCCAGTTGATGTTAATTAGGCAGGGAGTGCCACTCCTCGACCTCATCAGCTGTGCCAGAGCACATAGACACAAATCCACCAATTAGGCATGGGCTGTTTGACTGTGGGCGCACAGGGCTGTAAAGACACTGCACAGGCAAAGGCCTCCTAAAATATCAGCGTTGCAGTGGCTCAGAGCTGCACACGCAGATAGACACAAACACACACACACACACACACAGGTAAGATGAAACGGGCACGCGTACAAGTATACACAAATAAACATAATGTTGACTTGCCGGACCATAGCAATGGCGTCCGAAGGAGGTCACATATGACGGAAGATTGCAGCCAGCAGCGAGACAGCCATCAGGCCGGCTTAGTGAGTCACTACTCACCTAGCCGAGCCCTGCACTTCCCCCCCCTCTACCTTACTTCACTCCCGCGACATGACTGCATTATCGTGACAAGAGGTAATACGCTAGCAGGAGGGCTCAATACTTTCTTGGCTTGCGTCGCAGATGAATGACAGATTTAGTACTCCGTTCGGGCGCTCTGCGTCCCGAAATGACTTAATAAAGTGGGGTTGACGTTTTGAGTGCGAAGGTGGAAGCTTTTGTTGGGAGCGCCACGCCGAGGACTGTTTCCCATCCAGCTGAGGGTGCGTGTGAGCTGCCGAGACCATGAGAACCTGTGCTGTGGCAGCACATCAAACGGGCCTGGCCGCCTCCCACTGGGGGCTGACTGGCCGCTGGCGTGTCCACGGAGACGACCCCCCTAGGAGCCTCCCCCCTCCAGCGGGCCATCTCTGGGGTCGCTGGTCACCTTGGTCCACTTACTGTCAAGTCGCTCTGGTCCGGAGCACACTCGGCCCACAGGGCCCATGGGAAAGGCTTCACACAAAGCTTCAGTAGACGCCTGGGGTCTGGCCTCTCTATCAGAGCGCGCACGCACACACACACACACACACACACACATGCACACGCGCACACACACACACACATACACACACACACACACGCACGCACACGCGCACACACACACACACAGCTCCTGCTGGACTGCTGTGGGCCTTCTTAGATCTCTAACAGGCTAGACCAGCTTTTTTGTGGCTTTGGAACGATCAGCCCCTCTCCCCTCCTCCTTCTCCTCCCTCATTCATCCCTGCCCTCCACTCTCTGGCTCCCTCTCAGACACGCACTGATGGAGAGATAAGCTGAAGGTCACTCAAAGCGAACGGAGGCTCCGGGGAGGAATGTGAGGAATGACACTCTCTTGTTTTGTGAACGGAGAACACAGCGTAGCGGCACGTTAGCATGTCGGCCCAGCTGTCTGTCTGAGCCCGGGCTTCATGATGGGTCTGGGTCAGGGTTCCGCCTTCGGGTTTCTGGAGGTCGAGGTCACACCAGTCCACATGATCAAACCACAAGCTGGGCCAGGAACAAAAACATTTATTACTTTGTATATATATAACTACACCGTTTAGTTTTTTTTACTTTTTATGCAGGTACCATGTTTGTGATTGAGATCAATCAGAACCGAAAGGAAAAGCATTATTAGTCCCAGCGAACTGACAGACACACTGGTCAATTTAACGGTGATGAGAAACGGGCCGCACTTCTGAGAGCACATTTTCAAAATGACTATTTAAATGTTCCTATCAAAAATAATGGTTCCTTTAACTTCGCACCAAGCCTCTGCTTTCCACACTCCCCGATTCCCCAATTTTAGGCATCTCCAGCTAGCTCACATCAAAACGCCCTCTGAAGTATGGATAACATTTCAGCCTGCTTATTTATATGGGGAACTGGTGTTTGAACAGCCCAGCCGAGCCGTTTTCCCCTCTTAATACTGTACCATTCCTCTCAGGCTCATAATTCAAAGTGCCAAATGGGATCAAACAGTGGTGTCAGGTATACAGGCGAAGCGCTAACGCAGGCCTTCATTGGCAGTGCCCTTCGATAACACATCATTAGCGAGCGCGTTGTCATGCCAGCATCCCAGCTGCTCTGGAGAGGCTGTGTGTTGGTGGTGTGGGCGGAATGACTCAGCTACCAGGGAGATAATGAAGCGGGCTACTCCCTTGATCAGACACTGTGGATCTCTCGTTGCAGCGTAACGCTGCCGCGACCTCGCCGAACCGATTGCGACGCTAACGCACAATCGACCGCATGGAAAGTCTAAGTCACCCGGAGCAGGAGTGGGGTACAAAGCACAGGCAGTTCTTAAAAGGTAAACCCGTCGGTGTGGGTCACAGTCGTACGAAAGACTGCAGTTTAGACTGCACTAAACTCCAAACTGATGAACGATGCCTAATGGTCAAGTGGCACACCATTAAGATGAGAAGCGTGACGCTTTGCTCGACTATTCCCATGTTTCCTTTCTGCTCTTGACTCCTAGGCGCTCCAGCTGTCCGTTGGTCCTACCCTGCTGCTGACGCCTCTGTGGTCTCCTCTCATTGGTGGTCCCCCTTTGCTGTTGGCCTGTCACCACGCTCACAATGGACCACACACGTCCAGCTGAATGGGCTCCTGGAGAGCGGCGAGTCAGTCTCCGGACCCGACTGAACGTGCTTCGATAAGCAGGACCAGAGAGACCGGCCCTCACTTACAATGCAGCAGATCGTAGGGAAGCAGAAAAGGGATACCAACGAGCAGACAGAATTTGACTGGTGATTCAGTTTTAACACAGACCAGAATTGAATTTTGAAACGATATGATAGATATAAATGTGAATCTTGAATGTCCTTACATGTATGCTATTCGTTTTGTAAAGTTTGACAATGCTCTAGTAGATCAAAGTGGATATTTTACGCGGTGAATACAAGTGAAGTAAATAGAAAATGGCCTCTTCTGATGCCTATTGAAACAGTAAAGCGAATGCATTCATGGCACGCTGTCCTTTCTGGCTCGTTCCTTCCTTCCGTTTCTTTGTGCAGCTTTCTTCAACAACACAACCCTCTTTTCAGCACAGCCACAGAATCTTTGCACGGACTTGACAAGCGGGTGATCTCACACTTCCTAATCAAGAGAACACCTGCCCTGGCAGCACAAGCCATTCATGGTAAAAAAAAAAGTATCATGTTGAAAAACCCATCTCGCAATGCCTTAGGTTCTGGGCCAGCACATTGGTATTCAAGCAAACAATTTCTCGCATTTGAATCTCTCTCAAGTTCCTTGTCCGTAATCCGACAGGCATTTGGCATGCATCTGCACAGGCTAGCTAAGAGAGACAGTGGCCTCACCAAACACAGTCCATTCAAATGTGTATCTGTCGTGATTTATCAGTCCAACCATGGAAAAAATATCTTAAACGAGCTAACGCACTCTTCATTAAACATAAAAGCCTCACGGCAGACTCTCTACCCCGAGATGGTCACATATCGCATATTATTTATATCATTATTAAATATTATATATGCTATTTTATAAAGAGTGGTAGGAGGTTTGACCCAGGACTTAGACAGTTCATTTCCCTGACTGCCAGCAGTTCCTGAGCGGAGCAGATCCTTATCCCGGCAACGTGAGTGTCAAGTACTCTCACAGTGCGCAAATCCCAGTGACCTGGTTAATACAATTCTTACTGAGGATTGGCTTATGATGACTTCCACACAGCTACAGACGCCGACGATGCCTTTCTCTCCAGTGCGCCTCGCCACCCCTGATATCCACAGTAAACCGCCTCAGGCGAACATCCAAACAAATTAATGATTAAGTTTGATGTCCTCAACAGCACACACACACACACACACACACACACACACACACACACACACACACACACACACACACACACACACAATATATTTAGACTGCATAGTAGATTTCTTACTCCCAGACCATCAAAGCAAAGTGGCAAACTGCATCATTAAATACTAAGTCTGTGCCCTCCAAACTAGAGTCTGGTGTGTGTGTGTGTGTGTGTATGTTGATACTGTACTCACATGACTTGAAATGTGCATTATTTACATTCTCCCTGAGGGGCCCAGCGTTGGTAATAGTAGATGGTGAATCAACTCATAGCTTGCCAAACTGCACTGTACTTAAGCTATCTTAGCTTACTTTGTGGTAATCCCTTTCTATATCTCTCACACCTACTTTTACCTTACATTGCCCTTTTCAGCTCATTTAAAAGTAACAGGATGACAAATTATAAGACGCCTCTGCAAGGAATGGCCGAGAAGCAAGGGGAGTCTTTGAGGTATAAAAAGCGGCAGAGAATGGACGCCCTAATTGAGAAGTCAATCATGTGTTTTTGCAGGCAAGTGCTTCTCCTTAGTTATAGCTGGGTGGTTGTGACGAGGGGAGTGGAGTGGAGGGGGAAAGAGAGGGCATGGCTCTCTTAGGGGGAAGAAGGGGTTCAGGATATTTCTCCAGCAGCTGTGAAAGTCATGAAACCTGGTTTTCAAAGATGGGGGGTGCATAAATAACATACAGTGTTAAAGTTAGGGGGATGAGAGCCTAATAAAAGGAGGGTTCTGGACCAAAACAACAGAACACACATGCAAACAGGCTCTGCTCATTCCATATGCTGCCTTTCACGGGCCACTTGGTTGTCCAACATCCAAGCATCACAACTCGCAATGAAATGTAAAACTGTTAGTCCTGAACACATCCTTAATTCAAGGGCTGGCATGGTCAGGGGCAATGTAAAATAAAAATGATTATAACACTTCAGTTGGTTAGCTTGAATAAAATTATGTATATCAAAACTATACCATTTGCAAGGGTAAACCAGTCATCATGGAGTCTATGGTCCTATTTACCCAAGTTGTAAAATAAAAGATTGATAAGATTTAACGTGAATGTAACGATGTAAAAATTAAAAAAAAATGTCATTAGAGTCTTCTTCTTTGTAGGTCAGACTTAACATTTTGCTCCAAACGTTCCATTTTTGGAGACATCCGGCAGAAGTGAGCGACTGCAGGAACACAGACCTGCATTTTTTCCTCTGAGAGTCATACCTCATTAATCAGGAGGTAGAGGAGAGAGTGAAGAAAGTAAGAGCCGGAGAGATGGAAAAAGGGGGGAGACAAAAGAAAAGACACAGAAAGACAAAGTGGAGTAGCGAGTGAAAGTACGGGGAAATTAGAAACCTTAACCGCCGTAAAGTGCATCACTTTTTCAGGCCAAAAGCTGTTACTTGTCCTTTCAGCAATGATAGCACAAAAGCCTCTTGAAAGGGGAAAAAAAGGAATTATTTCACTGCTGCTCAACGCTTAAGAGTGGAGCCTCGAGTCTGCCCCCCTAGAGTTTCTGCATCATGTAATTTAATTCATGAACCACAAAACACAGCTATTGTCCACCTACTGAGAGCTGCCTGACAGTTGGCTGGGGAGAAGCAAAAAAAAATACAAGACTTATGAGCATGGCTGCCATTTCTGCATGGCAGTTGCGGTTACTTACACTGCCAGACAAATTATTTGTTATACTTTAGAGAAAACATTTCCAGTAATTCTAATAGCAAGGTTAGCCCTTTTAGTTGCCAAGTCCTTCAGTGCTTAAAATATCCCTTGCTGTTTACAGTGTAAATACATGGATTCCTGGACTGGGATTTTAGATAGGGCCCTCAGTCTCCGCTTCGCAAAAACACAGATCTGACGGGGGCATGAAATTGTTTCCAGGTACACTTTAAAGCCATCTTGGGCCGCAAAACAGACCCATGCAATATCGCATGCACATTATAATCTTGCAATTGCATTACATTCACATCCTTACCAATTACGCCTAATTGGTAAGGATTACCTTTTCACATGACCAAGTTGTTAACATGGCAAGGTAATGCAATTCAAACAACATCACAGGTACGAAAAAGTGCTGCGCATGAACAGGAATGTCGCCGGGGGGGCTCCGAGAAGAGTCGGCGGGAACGTGAGTGAGGACGGTGGTCAGAGTGCAGGTCACATGGGGGAGGGCAGCATGCAGCCTGGGCCCCCACCACGTACGAGGCGCTGCTAGACTCCCTTCGCGAACACCCAGCTTGACATCTGATTACCCCAAGCCTGGTTAGGGGCTTCTGTGAGGCGAGTCAGGAGAAGGTCACACATGAAAGCAGCGTTTGATCGGGGCCCCGCGCCGGCCAGCCCTAATGTACACGCTTACATAAATATTGAGCAGCTTTCCAGGGCCGTGTCAATTGTTCAGATGTGGGGGGAAAAGAACAGAGGGACAGCCGAGACATGCTTCGTGGCTCCTTCGGGCTTTGAGTGTGTTTGAATATGCTGACAATCACCTACACGATGGATCACTCGTTCTTAAAAGAGATCCCTTCATAATGACAACATTAGGAAGCTTCTGCTGATCTGCAGCAAAAAAGACTTGACTCATGCTATAATAGAAGTAGAATCCTACGACGATGATTACCGGATAATGTCGCAACTAATGAATAGTTACGGTGCAGGGAGATCTATTTGTTAAGACACATTTTGAAGCTGCATTCCAAAGCTTGGCTCAAGTAAGGATTTGTATATTTGCCTAAAAGCTGCCTGCTGACTATCTGACAAATGATGTTGTGTAAATAAACTGCGGAGAGGATAAAGCCAGGCCTGTGAGCGGGCCCTGTTCTTACCCCAGGAATGTTTAACCAAGGAAGAGCTTAGGAGAACTGTGAACGTCTCATTTGGTGCTGTACCTCAGCCACACGGCATGGTACGGCTTTAAACAAAAGGTCATCGAGCACGACGCACACACTCGGTTCAGATCAGTCGGGTCGTGACCTACGCGAGGTTTCTTTGGACCTTTACACCACGATAACCACAGGCCTCCGTCTCTCCTGTGACAGGCATTAACAGTCTGACACCACCCTTCAGATGAAATAACCCACACTCTCCCCCCCAGACCCACGAACAGCGTGTCTGGTGAGGCAAACATTTCCAATTTATTGTTTGAATTATGTGCGTCTTGGAGCGGACATGCTCCTTATGAAAGATGAAATGCATTCTGGTGGAGGAAAGCCGGTCTGTACTTTGTATGGTGGTTGAGGTTGGCTGGCATGAGCCCATCTGCTGCTCGGAGGTAAGGGACTGGTAGGAGGTCCAGGAGAAACAGAGAAGCTTTCATTTCCCCGTCCTATATACATACCTTTATGTACAGAATGTGGCAAAGCATGTGGTTCTCATTTCCATGCTGGGCTTACCATGGGGGTGATAACGATTGAAAATGTTATTGCGGCCATTGACTCCAGCGGCTTTAAAAATAAAAAAAATGTACGTTATGTTAAAAAAGAAAGGCACATATGTCAACGGAGGCGCCTATAATTCCTAGGACTGGACCTGGACTGGAACGCAGCAGGGGCTGACAAGGTTATTAGGTTACTAGTCATTAGGTAAAAATGACACGGCTCATACAAAGCGGTTGCCTGTGTTGTTTAGGTGAGACCACCAGGCCAAGTCAGTGAGAATAAAGCCCTATCCCAGCACTCCTCACACTGGCTGCACCCAGATAGACCCCCCTCCACCTCCCATCAAAAAGATAAAGGCCATGTCTGGATGTGCCAAGGGACAGCTGAGAGAAGGTTTACATTTTTCTTGGCTCCCAGTCAAGGAATTTGAGCAGAGAGCACAAAGGCTGTCCTTATACCCAAGGTACTCTGTTTAAACCTTGAACTCCTCCATGCGACAGTCCTCACTGAACCACAGTGGCAACCAGCTAGACCCCCGAGGTATCTTGTGGCAGTCATGAATAAATGTTTTCCTTTTTCGCTGCTAATAAAAAAAGCGAGCTAAGACTGGGTTGTTGTAGGGAGATGGCCATAAGCCCAAAAATAAAGAGCCTTGTGTAAGATCCGGTGAGCGTGGAAGCCAAGCCTGAGCCGACAACATGCCTCTTCTGAGAGACAGCAGCTGCTGGCCTGATATAGCAGAGGGGGCACTCAGTTAAAAAGCAGCTTTGGTTTCTCAGGCTCCCTCTGCCCACGCTCTGGATTCTAACCAGGACCCCCAGAGTCTACAGTACCTATAAGAAAAGATAATAAAAAAATATATATTTTTAATTTTTAGAAATGCTTCTGGAGAAGGAGTAAAAAATAAATGAAAGAAAGAACTTAAATTATGAAAGCACCAGGTGTGAGAGGCAGCAAATTCTCCCATCTACTCAATTAGGAGAGGACTTTTAATCCACTCAGGGCGATGACATTTACACTCCTCACAGCCTAGTTGCACTTTATCTACATCAGAGCTCCTTCAGGTGGCTGGATTCCACTGCTGCTAAATCTCCTCTTTTCCCTGTTGTTTTCCCCTTTCTATAATCTTATCCCAGAGATTACGTGCCTTAACAGAATGAGGCTAGATGACGGCTCCAGATATGAACACAAAAGAAAAGGCATCTGCAATCTGGCAATCTGGCGTAAACCTTGTTTTCAGCTATAGGTTAAAAAAAGAGAACAGAAGTGGTAGAGAGGAGAAAAGGATGGAAGGGGAGGTGGGGGAAAGAAAGAGAGAGAGAGAGAGAGAGAGGGAGAGAGCAAGAGAGAGAGCTCTTTTAGTAGTCCAAAGACAGTCGTAGCCAGGGTGCCACAGAATTCGCCTATCAGCACAGCGAGGTCCTCTGCAGATGTGGGAGAACTAGGCTTGTTTAACATTCCCTACCTTGACCAAGTGGACACTCCCTAAATGTGGCCCCTGCTGGCCTCCACCCTCCATGCCCTCTCTGGCTTCTGCTGTCTCACGACCATCAATCATCCCCCCCCACCCGCCCACCCCCACCCCCCCAATAACTGAGTTCCATTTAATCTTTGAGCCTGTGTCTCTCTCCTGCGGCTCCCAGACAACTACCTCTTAGCTCCCTGTTGAGCAAGCATGGTATTAGCTCTGGCTGTTCAATAAGAGAGAATCAATTGACTCTGTAGAAACAGACAAGTAGGCTTCCCGGGTCTTTGGACTAACTTAAAATGTAATTTGTTTTTTCAATTGGTCTATTAATAATGTGACTGCTTTTATGTAGGCTACCTGATCATTCTATTTTGTGGCACCTTATAGCAAATAGTAGTGAAGCTGTTGCAAAAAGGGAGGGGTGCATGAGAACAAAACACAAGAGTATTGTTCAACCATGGCTTTGAGAAGAAGGTCTAATGGTCTCATGGCCACTAAGCGAAAGGGTAGAAGGTGCTAACCTTTACAGCCAAACTCAAACAAAGGCTCATTGTTCAGTGAGGACAGGCGTCCTTTTAAAAAGAGTACTTAAATTACCTGTACTGGGCTTCCCCTGGATTATTCAGCTTCTCTCTGCTCTGGACTACTGTTTTCATAAGTAGAGGTAAGAGAGGGAAATATTTCCTTTCAAGTTGTCTGGGAGCGCAGACTCATGGGGATATCCTTTACCCCCTGCACATATCAATCAGGCATCTCAACTAACACTCCTCTGGTGACATCATTATTTACAGTGAGTTACTTCTTAAAATCTAGACATGTTCAAAATGGCCGCCTCCTTGTCGCATAACGTCGTCACAGTAAACCTCTTATAAAAAATGCATTGCTTGCTTCCATGATGAAAGCCCTATCTTTGGCGAAGATGAAGGTAACTTGACAGAAATCACTTCCTGCCAGTGGTCTCAGGTTTCTTTCTCTGTTCAAAGTATTAGGCTAGTTAGCTAGTCATTTCCTCTGATCACTGTGATGAGAAGATGTCGTCAAATATTTCATGCGGGTCCATTTGGGGTTTGCGCTAATTTATGAATTTAGCCTCAAAGAAATTTGAACATTCTTTCATGACTACTTCATTTGCATCTTAATTAAATAATTAATGACACATAAAATCATCCAAAAAATCTTGAGCGACATCAACAGACACATCAAGTATTTGCTATGCCGTTCAGAAGGACTTTAGCACAGAACAGAAAATAACTGTTGCAGAACTTCGGAGTCGGGTCTTCCAGGTGGACAATGATCCATAAGCATACGGCCAAAGCTGTGACAAAATGGCTCAAGTAAAAGTGTTGGAGTGGCCATCACACTGCCCTGGCCTGAATGCAATCGAGAATTTGTGGACTGAACTGAAAAGGCGTGTCCGAGTTAGGAGGCCTACAAACCTGACTGAGTTACACCAATTCTGTCAGGAGGAATGGGCCAAAAATTCGACCACAGTATTGTGAGAAGCTTTTTTTCTTGGCTATTATTTAGAAATTAACTTTTATGAAAATAAAGTAGATATTTACCTAACACAGGAAATGTCTGGGAACATGAAATGTGGAGGTGCTAAAAATGGGAGTCTGAAATATCTACAGCCTAGATGTATTAAAATACGGCTTAAACTGTTTGAATACAGCCTTAACTGTATATACACATAAGGTGAATTCTAAGTTTCTCCACAAATGTGCTTTTCAAATGTCTTTAATGAAGCCTGTTACATTATTTATCTCAACTATGCCTCAGAAGTAAGAGGAAGTCTTGAATGAGACAGAGAGGTAAGACTTGAAAGGGAACATCTCTCTCAGGGGAGTGAGAGAAAGACCAAAGCGGAGCAACACAAACGGCGAACCACGCTGATGGACAATGTTGTCTATTTGCACACATTTCCATGAGAAAAGAACGCAGCGGCCACCGGTTCCACTTATTTCAAGGCTGAATGGTCAGGCTATCTCAGAGCCTATCCGGGAGAAGCACGCTAGGACGGGGGGGAATTCTAAAGCCTGCCATGTTGTCAGGATTATCAAGCAGAAGACGAAAAAAAAAAAACCTATGTACAATGGAGGCGAGGCTGCCACGACGACGGCTTGGAAACATCACTGCCAGTCCAGCCGTGTGCCCTTTGTGCCGCACCAAAGTATGGTGGGATACTGGTTCAAGCCCAAAATAACACAGCGTCCCATTCGCTGTCCAGAGTGAGAAAGCATGAAATGCTCATGTTGAAATTCAGCAGCTGCCCGCCTCTTAGGGGTTTACTGTAACCCTAGGAAAACATATGTTTTATACATGAATTTGTACCAAAGCTATCTTATATGGAGACATCTGCGTGCTGCTGTAGTCCAATTACATCAGACACCGGCAAAACATCTGCCCTTCCACGGGGGAAGAGTTGTCTATTGTGATGTCAACCTTGTTGTGCATATGTAAAATCCTAGTGGAGCCTTATAAAACCTAACATACCATCTGTGGGCAATGATAAACCTGAGCTATGACTGCACGGAACAGCAGGGGAAGTTGGGAGATTGCAGACAACGGCAGACGTCGACTTGCCCTTCAGGTATACAAAGAGCTTTTCTGCGCTGTTTGTGGTTATGTCGGTCCACAAGCAGAGTTTAAACTAGTGTGTCATCAACACAGTGCTCATGCATGATTAAAGCACGAGTAAGGAGTGGAAAGAATGCATTTAACAATAATCTTAAAAGGAGCCCAGTTATAATGTTTCCAGAAAGAGAAAAAAACACCACACACACATGGTGTACCATTGATTTATGAAAGGAAATGAGACAGTTGGAAATCTGTGCAGTTTGGCAAGGGGACTAATATAAGGGACTGTTGAAATGTTAAACTAACAGTGCTGTCAAATCACGCTGCACACACGGCCATTTCCATAGAAACATCTAGGAGTACACATTGTTGGCCCCCAACAACCAAGAGGACGTTGTCCAACTATTACAGAGGAAAGTACCTCCATAAACTTTGTATACAGTGAATCACCTTAATACCAAAACAGTCTTAAAACACACTGCCAAGTATCAAATCATGGAATGTGATCCTGCTGTGGGTCCATTTTAACTTCAGAATCCATGGGTTGTCTTCCCAAAAAGAGATGATTATTCAACAAATAATAAGTTCAGACTAAAACTGTCCTCCCCGAACCGCATGCATGTCAGCATTCAGCAATATTTCTCCTGCAGTCTACAGTTGTGGCTTCGCGGCTTCTCAGCCGTAATTGACTCTGCTGCTTGGGTTGTTTCTTGAGGTGCCTGCTTTATTATGCATAACGCACAGACAAAATCACAGAAACAACCGAGGCTCATACCGGATCCATACTGGTGGTGGTAGTGGTGGTGGTGGTGGTGGGGGGGGGGGCTGAATCAGGAGGGGAATGAGTTTGGGAGACAGACAGTGGTGTATGAAGCGTGCCAAGTCACTCCCTGCCACGCGGAGGGCCCAGGGAGCAGCCAGTGAATAACGCTCTGAAGTCAAGACGCATTTCAGAGGTGCACCAGGAGAAAACGACAGGCCATTACGGCACAACCAAGGGTCTGCTAATCAGCCTATTAGCGTGCAATTGAGGGAAGTTAATTAGGGGGATGGTGGGCAGTCTGTTAGAGAGAGGTGAAGGGTCTGATAGAAGCAGCTGGCACGGCAGTCACAGCCTTTTGTTACTTATCCGTTTAGACCAAACCATAGACGGATCGGCAAGGAAATTAACCTTAATTACACCTGTCTATTTTTGGCCCACCTAACGATTTCAGGAGCCTTAAATAAACTCAGTGAGTCCCATAAATTAATGGCCAAGCCAGGTCCCTGTAAGGAGTTTGTAGTAGAGGCGAAGAGCAAACACATTTACAGTCGGCCAGACTGCATGTCTCCAGGAAAACACCCATCAACCCATCGACTCTTTTTGAGGGCGAAAAAAGCGTTTAAACAGAGCGGAAAGTGCAATAGTATGTGTGTGGCGTGAGGGACCCAGGCAAAAAGAGCCCGCTGCGCTCAGCCAGGCGTACGTTCACCTCACACCGGCTCGGGGTTGAAACCACTCCACGACTCAGAAAATGGCTCTTTCCCTTTCCATATGTGGAGCCTTGGAACACAAAGATAGGCTTGTGCCTGTTCCAGTTGGTGGCCCTGGCTTCTGAAAACCACAAAGCTGGGGCACTCTGTCGCTGCGTGCGCTCTCGCTCTGCGTAGCCCAGGCTCAGCACAGGGGCAGCGGCCACTGCTAGAAGCTGATTATGGCCTCTCTTAAAAGTTGCATTTGATTGAATGTCCTGCCTAAGCTGGACCAAAGAGCACAGGAATGTGGCTCTCCGCATGGTCTGGCTGGCTCAGCTTGTAGCAGCTCCAGGCGCCCTGGCTTGGGACACATATCAATGTGGGGCAGGCGGAGGGAAGAGTGGAGCCAACTGCACGGGGATGAAAATCCAATAAAGTCTCCGACAAAGGCTTGCTTCTTGCCTCGGGACTCTGAACAACATGTGATCCCCCTTAGAGAGATAACCGCCATCGCTGTACCTCACGACCCTCCCGGTCAGAAATAACACTTGGGAACTTGTGGCACATGTCCTGCCCAGGATGCCATGTGCTGTGTCAACTTGTTAGTGCCAGTAGACACGGGACGCCCACGCCACCCAGCAGGGTGACTTTCTGACATTCTGTCCCTGTGGGAGGGGGGGCCGGAGGGGGCCGGGCAGTGGAGAGCAGAATTGACATGAATACAGACACACTCGTGTGTGCCTCGTTCCATGGCATGACATTGTGCTTAGCCGTAAATTCGATATCAAAGAATTGCGGTAAGCTGAGAGATGAATGATGGTCAACATAGGCTACGTTTAAATCTCTTTAATCCCCTTGATGTAACGGAGTTACAGAGATTGAAATGAGATGAGGTTAAAGGATTGCGATGCAATAACATTTTAGAGAAAACTCGTTTAAAAAAGATTACAACTAATACAATTTAACTTAATATTCCCGAACCAAACAATGACCCAATATGATTTAAATTCCTTGGTTCACAATCTACTAATATACTTAATGCAACCGAAAAGTGACACAGCTGCTATGCCAAGGCAGCAACGCCGATTTCCCATCTTATTTTCCCTTCAACAGTCCAAAAACCCCTTTCTCTTTTGGAGGAACAGGAATGCCAACACCCGCGACTTCAAAAGAAATTAAGTCTCATCAACATGCATGTTCTTGGGGCCCACCCTTCAACAAAGCTCACTTCACATTGCTATCACCTACCATTCACTACTCCCTGTTTGGCTTTGAGTGTGTGCCTGGCCTTGGCTGCTGAGTTGACACAAAAATAACTCCAGGGTGGCATGGAGTGTGAAGTGGTGCACTGTGGGTAACCTCACAGCTTGGCTGTAACAAGAAGATAAGCAATCACCTATTTGGGCCACATAGTTTCACACCATGAACAAAAACGGTTCCCTCTACCAAACTGGAGACATCAGTAAAGACACAATTAAGAACACAATATTTTGTTGCAAACTTACTGCAGTCTAAAATACATAGAGAACATAGTCTCTGAAAAGCAGTTGATTGACGCTGACTGGGTTGGAGGCCTGATAGATTCAAGTTTAGTCAGACGCTGATCTTTCTATCGGCCTGACCTTTGCCCTATAGCTCTCCTACCACAAATCACATTAAGACATGGGGAGAAAGTCACCAAGTGTAAAGAATAGAACTTTGGAGCTGTGCAATATGTTTTAACCAGACATATCTTGAGAGAGGTTTTAGAGAACATTCAAACAATCAAAATGCTGTCACCATACAATTCGGATACATCTCTACTGACGTTTCTTCTGCCCTACCACGTCTACAATTGGCCTCCCCTCAATGTCAGTGTATTTAAAAAGTAGTTGTTGTCAACCGCCCCTTCGCGACCTCAGAGTGTGGGCAGAGAATTTACAAGGTGACATTTACAACTGTAGTCTCAGCGTTCTCGTTCTCATAAGTTCTTTTGCACTGGGATCCTGCAAATAGAACAAGCCCTTTTTTTTTCTTGAAGATCACACATCTTGGTCTTGCATTTCACCATTTGATTCATCAGGCAAGCAACTATGTTAAGACTACCATCACTTTTAAGGCATGAGTCATGTAAACATCCAGAGAGATATCTTGGATGAATACAGACCCCCCATACACACACACACACACAACACCTCCTCTAGAACCACTAATAATGCTTTAGTCATTGAAAACAACTAACTGTCAACATTATGGTGTGTGTGCAGTCTGATTCAAAACACAAGATAAGGAGGACACTTGGCGTAGAGAAAGCTGTTATACAGAAAATGGAGGCCATTTTATACCTTTTGATTACACATCGCACATCTAATTATAGCTCCGCTGCTGACCCAGCTATCTCATGCCTATAAAATGTGAAACAGACAGACTCTGCATAGATAAGAAAAAAAACAGAACCTCTGCAACGAGTAAAATTACATCCAAATGTATTCCTCAAGCCCTGCCACACACAGCTTGCATCTTTCATGTGGATGGTGAGCAAAAGCAAACACAGATTCTCAATTTTTTCGTTCTTTCTTTTAGACTCCCCTAAACAAGGAGGTATTCATGCACCGATTAATCCTGGGTTTGAGCACAGCAGAAGACAAACATCTGCCATCACACCGCCCCACTAAGAGCCTCTTACAGAAGGACAAACTATGGATCATTATCTACATGTTATATCCTTGTAGACTTACTAGAAATACCACCTCAGCTGAAGAGAGAGAGAGAGCACACAGCGCTCAGGTAGCGTGGACGGAAAGGAGAAACCAGGCAGTCGGCTCCGAGGTTTGCTCTCACATCTGTTTAAACTGTTACGTAAACGCCTCCATATACGCCAGCTGATACTTGCAGCAAAGCATGGTGACTTTGACACATAAATGGCCATCCACAATCTGCTTTCATTGTCCATTCATTAAAAAAACAAACAAACAAAAAACAGTGAAATCAAATCAGTGAAAACCACAAACTTTGACTTTGGAAATTATACTTTATCAATTATTCAAATTGTCTGTCAGTTTACACCAACCACACATTTCTGTAATGTCCCTTTAGTCTGGGTTATTATCTTTATCTTTATATTAAAAACGCATCTTCAAATCAAAATCTATATTAGCTCATGAAATGTGCAACTCATGCATCTTCAAATCAAAATCTATATTAGCTTGACTATATAGGCAACATCCAACTAAACGTTATCTTGAAGTCATGGTAGTAGAATAGTGCCAACTGAAACGTAGAGCAAGGAGAAATAGTCCGGCAAGGATTCCGGTGGCCCTGCTTTAAAACGCACTCTAGATGTGCATAGTTTCCCACCAGGGATGCTTAAGCAGGATGGAATCACAGGCTGTTAGTTTCAAACACACAAAGGTATTGAGAGCATACTACATGGAACTGCCGGTGGGTTCTTAGTTCTTAAACCATTGTTTCATTCATCAACCTAACCACCAAACAGATTCCATTAACAGAACACCCCAGGTGGTACTGACAAGACTAACCTTCCTGTTCGAAAATGACCATTTAATGGAGTGGTTTGAAAAGAAAAAGGCAACTTTTCCTTTCAATATTTAGAGACCCTGTGAAATCGGAACACTGAGATATGTCCAATGATAAAACACCACAGGCGAACAACTATACATTGTCTATACAAGCCTATATCAATGTGCAAATCATTTTTTGTATTGTTGAGCCATTCTTTGCCTTTTGAAACAAGATCACTTAATATGGTCATATGCTTCTTCCTTAGGGTCCTACTGTCCTCTCCCTTCTCAGGTTCATGCCTTTTTGAAAGGATTTGGTTTGGTGACTACTCTAAACAATAGGTCAAAGACAATATTAGGACAAAAACACAATGCAGGCCTTGAATCGTCCTTAAGCTAAATCTAAACTCATTTGGCTGCAAAGGAATAGCATAACATTATCCTGCACAGGGATCTCAAGTAACAAAATGGCGTTAGCTTCCATCCTACCCTTTGATATGATTCCTCGAGCAGTTACTACACGCATACTGTACAATCACACGTGCACTACCCAACACACATGCACACACACGGCATGTTTGCTAATCTCTCTTGCCGACCAGCCAGCAGGCCACTTGCTGGCACCATTAAGTCACCATCTTAAGACACTAGGCGCCAAGTGAATTTCTGTCGGTTTTGGTAGCTCAATCTGTCCATAGTCAAAGGAGCTCATGACAAATCTGAGAGAGCATGGGGATTTGAGTCACTTGATGCTGACGCTTGAAGTGGTTATGGGTGAGGGTTTGGTGTTACATTAGTTTGAGTGGTGCCAAAAATACAACCACTTTATGGGTCTATGTCACGTAAAATACTTCATGCATTGTCAGAGTAGCTTGCTTTAAGCCACAAGAAACAGGCCCGAACTGCAATGATTGATAGAATATAGAGATGAAATCCTGTTTTACTTGTAAATACATTGTCCTGGAGGAATGCCATAAGCTGAAGACTGAAAATAAAGGCTTTAGAAAAAACATAGTGGACAGCTTTTGGCATGCTGAAAAAGCTACTGATCAGAACAACATAGACTGTTTTTCTGTCCCTCCCCAGATTACTGGAGGGGTTGGGTGGCCTTCTCCATGCTCAAACGCTATTTCATGGCAGCTCTGTCATAAGGGATTTGTCAACAAGTATTCCAGAGTATTCCAAGGTTTCTCTTGCGCTGCTCAATTCAACCAAAATAGACCGTCGGGCCTCAGGTTTATTTGCTCCCGAATGCCACCATGATGCATTCCCCATAATCAAATGTTGTTATTGAGCAAACATATTGACTGTAATGGATAACAAAGAAACCTGTCAGTCCTCACAGAGGGGCACCTACCTCCATTATTCTGTCGTGGATCTGAAGGCCTCCTTCTTTGTCAGCTGCTCCATTCTCAACTATCTTCGACACAAAGATCCCTTCATTTGAAGTCCCGTCGTTGCCATCCTGATGACGAAATCATATTAGGCTTGAATACATCCATTTGTTAACTAATTATGCTTGTCCTGTGTAAAAAAAAACAATGTTAAAAGCTTTTCAAACACCTGCAAATAAATCAAATGACGACATTCCATTGAACTATGTAACCTATTTTAAAATGTCCAGGGATTGTTATGCAGACTATTCTAATGGTATTCCCACTCCCACAAAACCGCATGTGAAAGGACCCAAGAGTCCTTTAAACGTGAACACAATGGCAGTCATCATCGCTGCCTGGTTAACCCTGTTACTGGCTTGAGGGATCAAAAGGCTATAGGGACTGGCAAGTGGTTGCAGGTGCATATAACGCTGGGACTAATGACGACCTGTAGCTGCACCACCTTCTTTGCCAGGATGACCGCTGGCCTGCCAGTTGACGTGCTTCCCAGAGTTGGAGGAGTGAACCTTCCTTGTCCGCAGAGAAGGGTTAATGTTGCCTAGACATGTTGGATTGTTAAAAAGTTCTCTGCGTAAATCACAGGATCCCTGACTATACAGTGCAATAGGGGAGATTGGTTTAACTAAGTTGCTGCCAACGTCCCTTTAAATACCCTCTTTAAAAAACCACATCAAACCCCCCCCCCCCCCCCATTCCCACCCCCTTATAACCTTGCCAAGTTGTGCGACACTACACTAGACTAATGTAAGTAGTTAAAGAAAGTCACGCTGCGAACACGGCACTTAATTATTTCAAGTCTGCTTCCTTTTTTTTTTCTGGACTCATCACAGACTAGCGTTTAATCTGACAAACCTTTGACTGAAAATTGCCTGGAGTGCCAAGGAAATGTCACAACAGGAGAGTGTGAGAGGCCTGATTCAGAGCACTATAAGCCCCCTGCCCAAAGTCCACACTGCGGACCAAATTCAGAACTCAGCCCATCCAGTGTCTGCAAAAGCCTGCCACTGATTAAAACTGTCTCAGAGCTCGGCCAAAGCTTTGCTGGCACATCGGCCCCTATCGAGTTTGACAGGGCCAAGTGTCAAAAGCTGCACGGCCTCTATCCTTGTTGGTGTTGGAATCCATAGTATCTAGTCATAGATTTGGTTGCCTTTTTATTAAGTCATGCAGGCAAAAGTTGACCATGGTCTCTGGTCTCTCTTTAAGTTAAGCTTGATACATAGTTCTGTCAAGAGAGCTGAAAAGGTTACAAATCTACGAGAACATGGAATAAATAAAAACCTGCTTTGGATGTTTAGACCTTTATTGTTTCCTGCTGTAAAAATCTTTTACTGTAATAATCCATGTCACTACAGCATAGTGCGTCACAGTAGCCATTTTAAATGGACCACAGAAAAACAGCCCAGGATCACTTTGGCAGCCATTCCTCATGGAACAGATATGGTCAGCAGCATTTAAAAAAAAAAAAAATCCTCCACACTTAGTTGGGAGGCTCTGCATTTACAAACGACACAGTTTAAAGTGCTGACTGAATTCTAAAGACACAGGAGTAGCATTTACAATGTCCTACTCATTGGTTAGTATTAAGCCAACAATGACTTTGTCTGAAGAGTGACTCCGCAAACAGAGAAGTTAAGACGGGTTATTATGATCATCATCAGAAGGATAGATGTTTCTTTCATCTGTGTTTATTAAGCCATCAGCATTTTGTTCAATGGAAGATAGAACATCTAGATTGAATTTTCATGTAAAGTTAAACTAACCATAGTTTTCATTTGAACAGCCTAATCCAGCACACCAAACCAGCATATAAACACTAATAAAAGCAGATTAGGCGGTCCAATTTTACACAACGATCTGAATCTTGTGTGGGAGGATTCAAGCTATATAGGTTTGGAGAAAGTTTGAGGTGATTCGAGTATGTGCTTACTTTTCTTTTTCTTCTAGTTTGCCACGCATGGCACTAGGCTCACTCACCAAAATAAAGTTTGAACGATAATGTTCTTAACCTACCGCACATGGTCGTCCTCCTATAATGTTGAATCCCAGAGATCCCCCCTCTCTGTGAAGGACTGCTGTGATGCTTTTAGCTTCCCCACCCTGCAAACACAACAGGGGACAAACATACAGACCAACATGGGGGCTTAAGGTTATTTTTAAAATCTGCAAATAACTTTAAACTCACAATTGCTTAGCCTCCCTCTTTCTCAATATTCTTCTTCTTTTTTATTTTTACTTTTGTGTACGTTTCGATGAGGGCTGCTTTAAAAGCAACAGCGTACCCTCTCGTCTTTCAACACTGAAGTGTTTGGGTTACACCAGTAATCTTTTTTATTTTCTTTGCTTCAAATCAAGCCCACTTTCATAATAACCGGGCATGCATTGGCCGAACAGCTTCGGTGTAAAAGCAAGCCATTGGCTTTCAATTTATAGTTTGGGTAAACCAAACCTACAGTGCTGTGCAAACGTTTTCTGCAGCTGTGGAAAAAATGCTTTAAAGAAGAATGCTTTTCAAAAAATTTTAACTGTCAATTAATAAAATACAAAGTGAGTGAATAGAAAATCTATATCAAATCAATATTTGGCGTGACCACCCTTTGTCGTCAAAAGAGCATCCCTTGCCAAAAACGTATGCACATAACTGTATACGTATCCTTAGCCAATTATTCCTTTTTGATTCTTATGATTGATTGCTATATTAGCAGGCTATACCATGGGATAGTATTAATACACGAGTGACTGCAGAGAAAAGCCTAATATGGCGAGACATGGCGCGTTTGGCTTATCTTTGTGTTTAACTTGCATTTTGATACCATCAAACAATGAAATAGTTTGGAACACATCAGTCTGTCTGACAGCACCTACACAAAGCCTCATAGTGTATCATCAGTAAGTTTTAGCAGTTAAAACGTTTACCCAGAGATGGTTTATCTGTTATTCAATGGAATCCAGCACAATAGCTATAGCACTAGTAAAACGTATAAATAAGAGAATAGCCTAATCCTTTTACAAGAGAGAGTGAATCAGTTCTGAATGGAATATTTGTGACCTGTATAACAAGTGGTCGAGGTTAAAGAGTCACCTGTTTATATGTCTTAGTGCTTCAATGTGCGAATCTGTACGGTTCTCGATGAATTAGCCAGCTGTAAGTGAAAGAGCTGTCAAGTGACCAGCTCAAAGCAGGGTTAAGGCCTCTTTCCGTCTCCCATACCGTTGGCTGTGTGTATAAATACACCCATAGGCCTCTCAGTGAATGCAGAGATGACGTGAAGAACGTTGGGAAAACTAGTCCAGTCAGCTCTTAATCCCTTTTTAAAAGGGGTCTGTAAGGAGGGGATACTGGAAGCATAATTTCAGCTGTCCTTATAGTATGCTGTAGCACACAGGGACTTAATATAGAACAGATATTAATGGCATGTACAGTGTTTGGACTGCCATGTATGCAAAGGCTACACAGTAGGCCTACATGCGACCCACGCAGGAATGCGCACGGCTGTACCAAGTCATTACAACATTATGTGGCACATGCCTTCACATGACAGTAACAGCCTATGATTGAGAATCTGTTGCAACAGTAAATCTGTTGAAAATCCCATAATAAGTTGGTTTAGTATTACTGAAAGCAGCATGCAAATACCCTGACCAGAGGGTTTACGCATTCACCTGTATACCAGAACAGGTTCAAAATGCTTCAATCCAGTTTAAACACACCACTGCCAAATGGCTATACGTTTGACCCAAAACAAAACAAAAAGTATGTTATCTGTATACAGTTTTGCACTGTTACATTTGTCTTATTTTGGAAGCAACTTGTAGAAATAAGTGTCAGACTAAATTTGAAATGATTCATAATTTACAGAGAATTTAATAACACGTGACAGCCTGTGAGACTTCCAGTGCAGTGGCAGTCTCCAAGTTGCCTGCCTCCCACAGCTAATTCCACTTGTGTCTTTCTGTTTGATATCGCCACATGTGCAGTGGAGTTCCCCTCCAAGCAATCCTGTTCATAATGCTTGACTGAATCTGGAGAAAATAATCAGAAGAGAAAACGCCTCCTAACTAGCAACCACATTGTTCACAATCATAATGGATTTTTTCCAGCTCCTTTTTCAAGTGTAATATTAGAATAAAAAAGGAAAAAACGTGTTTATTGATTACTTTCTGAAAAAGCTCCATTTGTTCAACCTATTTGAGTGGGTTTCTGCCATGCCTGAAGAAAGCCTTAAGAATTATGTTCAACACTATGCTACTGATAGAACTGACAAGTTAAAGTTATAGTTGCTAGCAGTAGGCAACAGCAACAATCAAAACGGGTGAATACTGGTGCCACATAGTCAAACGTTCACTTATCCCAGCTATGACATCCATCTTGACAAACATGTTATTTTGTACAAACTAATTGAAGAACAGCAGTCCTTCTCAAGATATATTCAAAGCAAGGGTGTTTATTTGTTCTTTTAACAAGAGTAATCATACTCTCAAACTGACCTGTGTGAAGTCCTAAGGCTGCCAGACTTAGGCCTATAGCCTATAGGCAATAATAGGCTATATGGATTTTACTAGTATTATTATTTCTCTGCCAACCTCTAAGTAATTATTGTTTCTGGTAAATGAAGTAAGAATATCATAGCATGACAATGTGCACTCACTTAGTCTTTATAATGAGTTTACAGGGGGTAAAAGTGTATGGTCATCAGAGGGAAATGTTCTGTAACATCTGCCGTCAGAAATTCCCAAACAGGCAAGGAGGTTGGCGGAGTCATGTGGGGGTAATTGGGATCTGGGTCTTGGTGTGTACAGACCAGCAGTAAATATTTGCCCCTCCCCCTTCACTGCCAGCTGGCCAAAAGTGCAGCTGACAGAGAAGTCTCAAAGCAGACACAGATGAGGAAAAAAATAACTTATGACCAAAAATAATTACTTACTTTCCAAAATGTTTGCTTTGTGAAAACTAAATAATTATAATAATAAAAAAGGTGTTATGCCACAGGAGACTGAGAGTCTGGTCAAGAACTTGGAATCTTGGCAGGAGATACTATTTCCATTTGAAACAAGCAAAAAGCAACTGAACAATGTAACAGCAAGAGCTGTCAACAGTCTAACTATTGGACAAGTGACACAAAGTAAGACGTTAGAATTGGGAATCCTACTTTTCCCCTCACCCACTAGTATCCAACTTACCTTGCAAGGTGGGTTAAGGGTTTTTGTGAGAGAGTCAATCCTTGCACTGTACTCTGTGAATTTCTTCTGATATTTCAGTGCTGTCATTTGCAGCTCGTTGTGAACAGCAGAGAGTTGCGAGATCAAAGACTTTTCTCTTTTGCTCGATTTTAAAGTTTGCTTCTTGAACTCTTTATCCAAGCTTATAACTTTCCCGTGTAATGCACTGTTATGTGCTTTGAGGGCTTTCAAACAACAATGGCTATTTAATTTCTGCTCTTTATGAGTGAGCATCAATCCGCATCCATTCTCGCATATCCCGACGGCTCTATAATCACATGCTTCGCGCATATGAGCATCCATATCCTTCAAGTTCAGTACCTCGTTGCATCCTTTATTCCTACATTTGGCCGGCGAGTAATCACACATTTCAGTATGCTCTGCCAGATGTTGCAGCTTCACTACTTTCTCGCAGCCTCTTACATGATTATCACACTTTATGTCCAGCTTCAAGATCAGGCTTTTCAAAGGTAGAACGTGGTTCAGCTCTTTAGTGGAGATCCTTTGACATTTGACGGGGCAGCTGCTTTGCTGGACAACCCAAGGAAGAACACAGCCAGCGCAGAAGACGTGACCACACGGAGTTGTGAGCGGGTCCTCAAGAACTTTATTACACAAGTTGCATTTAAAGTCTGGGTCTACAGCCCCTTTAAACCGATCCAACTCAAATCCCATGTTGTAGATAAAATCCAAAGTTTTGTCGGGATTCCCACAGATCGAAGCAGGAGTAGTAGGTGTTTTAACTTGTCATTGGTAAAGTACGGACTGACTGACTGCAAGCTCTCCTTACTGTCTAAACTAATTGACCAAGACTTCCTCCGAACAAAATGTGGAGGAATTATTTACCGTAACTCTCTTAACAACCGCGCATTAACAAATCTTGTATTGACAAAAAGTTTTCTTCTCTACCCTTCGAGTTTTATAAATGCAGTCTATAAGGAACCCTTTACAGTTAGTCATATAAGTAGAATCAGAGACAAAACCAAATACATTTGGTCATCAGGAGAGTGTGTGGCGGAAAGAAAAAGTCAACTGCAGTTTGACCATATAATGCAAAACCATTTCATCACATTGTAGCTGAATTTGACATCAGATTGAATAACCCTGATAAAATGTGTTTGTAGTCGAGGCTATTAGAAGACACAGCATTCATCATAAAGAGATATGAGTGGACACCCAAGTCAAGAGCAGTCAGTTTGAGTTGAGCATGGTGTGATGATCCTCTATCACTCTTTTACTGTTTCTTAAGAAATTTCTCTCAGCAGCGATTTGTTATTTCTAATGTGGAGATAACTTGTCTGTAGCTATAGTGTGGGCTAAAACTGTACAGTGAGTCTGGTGCAGTCAGACTAAATGAAATGTTTGCTCACCAAATTACAACCACACAAACGGAAGCAGGTAACTAAGACTTAACAAAACAATGTGTTGATTACTGAGCTAGTATTCCCAGTGAATTGCATTGCTCAAGGTTTGAAAACAGTGCCTTTTTTTACCAACTGCCATTTCCTGCAAATACATGCTGGTATTTTACCCCTATTTTTATTTGGAATTTGGGTGAAATGTGATTGGGGTTATTCAAAATTATAAATTTTCTACAAAAGGTGCATGAGTGTGAATGCGCCATTGATTGCATCATATATTGCATGTTTTCCACTGAATAGGATGAGGTAGCAACAGGGGGCTCTGGCAACTCTGTTTGGAGGGGAACCAAAATACCCAAACATCCCATGCTGATAATGGTTAATCCAACACCTTCAAACCCAGACCGTGAGACAGACACCCCAGCAGACCCAGGCTTTATCTGGAGTTGTCTCCTCTGCACTACCCAGCACTGTGTCTCTCTTGCACGCTTTATAAAATCTCAAATAACAGACCAGAACATGTCAATCTGTAGTATGGTCCTAATTAAAATGTTGGATTACATTGGAGTGGACCATGGCTAGATTATTCAGGTAAATCGGGCACATTACCTACATTTGAATATGCAAAATGTTTATATTCTGACACAGAAACAATATGAAGAGAAAGAGGTGACCAGAGTAATGCTTGGGCAGTTAGCGCCACCACCAGGAGCCTCAGAGTGTGGACGGCTTCATTGGCGGAGTCAATGGTTCAATGGTTACTGACCTGCAACAACCTGTTGAATGAAAGAATAAGGGAGAAAATGTTGTCACAGTGTATGAAGCAAAAATATTTTGGATCTACAATGGTGTTGATATACATACTGTATATACTTTATAGTCTCAGTCAGTTAACCCTATATAAAAAAAATATTAAAATAAATTTAATTGGTGAGTTGTCAGGAAGACCAACCACTGAACTAATATTTAATTCAATGTGAATAAACTTTTTAAATTTAATGTTTTATTTATAAAATGCAAAAACTTTGCCACATTGTAATTTGAGTATTCTCTTTTTCTGCATGCAATTCTGACCAACTACAATAACCCTGAGCTTCTTAGCTGAAACTAATTGCTTTGTGCTGCTGTTATAAAGCGACAGGGAGATCTCAGTTCCAGCATGTGTGATGAGGGTTCTGTGAGCAGCTCTGGAGGCTGATCATCGAGTAATCATCGCCACCTTTCTTGAGAAATGTCAACAACATGGGGGCCATGCGGGAGAACGCTAAGAGGAGTTCTTGATGTTAAAATTTTATTTTTTATGTTGCTTTGGAAAATGAAGGACTTTATCCATGCTGTTTAACCTACTGTAGCTTTTCAAGCCTTATGTTTGTTTGTCACAAAGAAGACATCACAAACTTTAACACTATAAGTGTGTGACTTTATACTTCCACCTGCAGCTCTGACTGCTTGTCACCAAACCACCAATGAGCACCTTTTATTGCTTATCATTATCATATTACATATTGTAATCTTACATATCTCATTACCTTATTATTTCCAGGTGCCCGTGACTCCCTAAAGTTGAACCATTTGCATGTCTAAGAGAGAGCAAGGGTGGAGTCTTGCTGGTAAACAGACAAGGTGACTCGAGATGCTGGCAGATGGTGTGTACTGAACAACGGTGCAGCGATTCTCAGAGTGTTTTGACAATGAGCGGCAACTCAACTGTTACAATATACTCAAAGGCATTGACATACGATTGCTACAGATTACTCATCGCAAGTGTTGACAGGAAAGCAGTTCATGCAATGCGTTTGTCAAGCTATGAAATTTTCAACGGGTAAATATGTATTGCATCACAATAAAGGCAAGTCAACACAGAATAACAACTACATAATACTTCACAAAAAAAGCTTTTATCATATTTCCCGAAAAGTGAATAAGCAATTTTCTAAATGTTGATGTCATTTCAGGTCCTGCGAAATTAGATAATCTTATCTATCTTAATATAAGCAAATTCTCTTTTTAAGATTGAGAGTAGATAAATCGTTTCAGGTTTAAGGAACCAAGCAGTTCAACCCCACTACAAGAGAAATCCCTGTTTCATGTGAGCAAATTAGAAGTTTGAGAACAAAATCTGACCTACAATAGCTTATTAAATCTAACAAAAGGCCAACCTGAGAAGGGGAGGAAAGCAGTGTTTTGGATGTTTATTTGCATAATCAGTAGGATGCAATATTTATTACTGAGTGTACTTGTTTATTATTCAACTTTAAATGCCAGCAATGATTTGTTCCATTTCTTCTGGTATGTTTTTAAGGTAATGGGATCTTTATTTCAGCATGGAAAAGGATGGCATCAGTCAGGTAAGCTGACACTAAGCTGGTGTGTGTAAAAGTGATGGAGGTCATAAATCTACCTGAAAATACAGAGGCACTGCAGCTTGTGATCCGGCAGAGAACTTGAGGAAAGCTTTCAACATTTTGGGAAATGGACCAATGTAATGCATTCGTTACAGAAGTTTCCAAGGGGGGTAAGTGTGTAATATTAGAAACAGATGATTCCTTTTGCAGGGGGGGACACCCGAGATTCTTCAAAACAGGATGGGGGCAAATAATCAAAGGTTCCGTTCCGTAGCTTGTGTGTCACCACATATCATTTTGAGAATCTCTGTACATGCTGGTTAAGTAAATGACATTCGTCTCATTCCCAAAACCTTTTACACAATGATAAAGAACAAAATTGTTCAAGAAAAAATAATAAATGTGGATAACAGTTTTAATATATACTTACAAGGCAACTCAAAAACGCTTCATTG
>JAVQIZ010207441.1:0-12500 GCA_036023535.2 Galaxias brevipinnis
GCCGAGCTATCACGTGAAAATTTAACGAACGACTCACACCCGAAGACCCAGTTGAGGGGTAAACAATTCATTTCTGTTTCCTATACTAACTATGCTGAAAGAAATTAACGAATGACTCGTAAACAACTGTTGTTGCGCATGCGCGACCAAAATGAATGAATCTCTCTCTGAGACTACTCGGGACTCCTGAGTCATTTTAAAGATTCGTTCAAAATGAACGAATCGTTCATGAACGACACATCACTACTGTACAAATGTTTTAGGTAGGTGTGAAAAAAAAGCTTTGAAGTAAGAATGCTTTTCAAAAATGATTAATGTTGATTGTATTTTATTAATTGATAAAAAAATAAAACAAAGTGAGTGAATAGAAAATGTATATCAAAGCAATATCTAATGGCCTCCCTTGCCATCCCCTGCCTAAAGCGTATGCACAGTACAGTATGCACATTGTGGGTACTGCATACACTACACACATACTGTACTACATAACATATACTACCCACTTTAGATACATATACATATACACTCACTGGCCACTTAATTAGCCACCGTGCTAGTACTGGGTTGGACCCCCTTTTGCCTTCAGAACTGCCTTAATTCTTCATGGCATAGACTCAACAAGGTGCTGGAAACATTCCTCAGAGATTTTGGTCCATATTGACATCACTCAGTTGCTGTGGTCATAAAGGGATGGACATGGTCAGCAACAATGCTCAGGTAGGCTGTAGCGTTTAAACGATGCTCAATTGGTACTAAGGGGCCCAAAGTACGCCAAGAAAATATCCCCCACACCATTACACCACCACCACCAGCCTGAACCGTTGATACAAGGCAGGATGGATCCATGATTTCATGTTGTTTACGCCAAATTCTGACCCTATACTGTCCAAATGTTGCAGCAGAAATTGAGACTCATCAGACCACGCAACATTTTCCCAATCTTCTATTTTCCAATTTTGGTGAGCCCGTGCGAATTGTAGCCTCAGTTTCCTGTTCTTAGCTGACAGGAGTGGCACCCGGTGTGGTCTTATGCTGCTGTAGCCCATCTGCTTCAAGGTTCAACGTGTTGTGCGTTCAGAGATGGTCTTCTGCAGACCTTGGTTGTAACGAGTGGTTATTTGAGTTACTGTTGCCTTTCTATTGTCTTGAACCAGTCTGGCCATTCTCCTCTGACCTTTGGCATCAACAAGTCATTTTCGCCCAGAGAACTGCCGCTCACTGGATATTTTCTCTTTTTCTGACCATTCTCTGTAAACCCTAGAGATGGTTTTGCGTGAAAATCCCAGTAGAGTAGCAGTTTCTGAAATACTCAGACCTGCCCGTCTGGCACCAACAACCATGCCACGTTCAAAGTCACTTAAATAACCTTTCTTTCCCATTCTGATGCTCTGTTTGAACTTCACCAGGTCGTCTTGACCATAGATATACATACAGAGATCTCTCGAAGGGCGCTGCTGTATATCGTCGCTATGCGTCTGCAGGTCCGCCATCTTGAACCGGGCAAGATCCGCGGGTAGACAAATACAATGTATATTGAGAGAAGGCAGCAAAGCAGACAAAACTGACTGTAACTCGCCTTATTCTCAACTGATTTTCATGAAATCTGTTTTATTATAAAGGTGGGCAATTGAACATGACACGGGTTACTTCTTGGAATTAAATTCAGAAACTGGGGAAACCGTCAGTTCAGCCGTACACCCGAAGACACATATGTTAACTCCACTTCTACCGGCTAGACAGTTGCCATTACACAAACGATGCCACAAATAAATTTCAAAATATTTAATTTTCATCTTCAATAATTCACGTCCGACACTGACATATGCAATATAATACTATAATATAATAAAAGTACAATACAATACTATAATATAATAGTATAATATAGTACAATATAATATAATACTATAATATAAAAATACCTCAATACAATAATATAACAATACAATACTATAATATAATAATACAATGTCTGTGTCAAGTGTTTGAGACCAATGTCCAGAATCAGACATATACAAAAATAATTGGGCTCTAGAGCATACTATTTTCAATCATATTCTTTATTTGTTTAAATTTAGAATTTTTGTATTCTCTGTTATGTGAAGCACATTGAGCTGCACTTGTTGTATAAAATGCGCTATACAAATAAAGATTATTATTATTATAATTTACTCAAAGTACTTCACTCAGCACGATAAGTCTTTTCCAATCGTTTAAGAGAAAAAAGAAAAGCACAAACTACACTAAATACTACAAAGCTTGTATTCATTCAAATTTGTTAAGACTATAAGTGCATGCAAACACGACACAGAAAGCTTTCACATTAGTGCTATATGAATAATTTACATCCTACACTTTGAATCTTTTGCTTTAAGAAAGCCTTAGTGAGAACTATTATTGGCCCAAAATATGAATTAAATATTACAATTATCAGTATAGGCACACTAGAGTGGCACAAATAGAATTAAGAAACTTACTGGGCTGTGAGGCTGCATTAACTGTGAGTCATATTAAGCAGATGCACGTTGTTCGTTGTTACATTTAATTAATTTACATTCTTTAATTGTTTTTGATACACATATGAAACACACTGATGTCTAAAACACTAAGACATTTTCATGGAAGTAAAAATTATTTAAAGAAGAATATCTGGACAAAAACAGAAAATTGTGAAACAAAGGTGAGAGACAGGAATACAAGAAAGTTCTATCAACAGATGCGTTGCAGTTTGATTTGCCCCTCCATCTGTTCTTGTTGAAGGCTATGCTTCCTTGACAGATCCTGAATCTTAACCTCCCTGGTCGGCGCTGTGTTGGGCTTGACTATTGATTCAGACACAACAAGTTCTTCTTCCGTTTCTCCATTCACATCTTCCAGTGCTGAAGGATAACTCTGTACTTCAATAATGTTTATTTCATCCATTTCCTTGTCATCCAAATTCACGCTGAGCTCTGCTGCCTCCATGTGGCCTTTCAAGACCTCTGCCCCAGCGTGGGGCAGCAGTTGCATGCTTAAGGTGGCCAGTTGGGTTTGGAGAAGTGTGCGATGTTGCTCCTCTAAAGTTTTCACCTGGGGTATGAGAAGCAATGGTAAAGATCAAGTAGAAATTACAATCTGTACCAGATTCATCTCATGGCACAGCCACCTTTATGGTCAGTTATTTACAAATAAACTAACACCATGTTGGAGTCAATCTAAATTCTAAGAGATGCATAGTACAAACATAAGTAATTTATTTTTGTTATCCATATCCAAAAATCTGCACATTTATTGTCTGCACAGTGACAATGGAAACCTATTTTTCATGGTTTATTTACACTGACCAGTCATAACATTAAAACCACTGACAGGTGACCTGAATAACATTGATCATCTCATTACAATGGCACCTGTCAAGGGGTGGGATATAATAGGCAGTAAGTGAACATTTAGTTATTGAAGTTGATGTGTTGGAAGCAGAAAAAAAGGGCAAGTCTAAGGATCTGAGAGACTTTGACAAGGGCCATATTGTGATGGCTAGACGACTGGGTCAGAGCATCTCCAAAATCACACGTCTTGTGGGGAGTTCCCGGTATGCAGTGGTTACTACCTACCAAAAGTGGTGCAAGGAAGAACCACAGGTGAACCGGCGACAGGGCTGTGGGCACCCAAGGCTCACTGATACATGTGGGGAGTGAAAGCTAGCCCGCCTGGTTCGATCCCACAGAAGAGCTACTGTAGCAAATTGCTGAAAACGTTAATGCTGGCTATGGTAGAAAGGTGTCAGAACACACATACCCCTTTTCCACCATCACAAACCTAGAGCCAGTTCCGTGCCGGTGCTAGAGTAAGTCCACCATGGGTTCAATTTGCAAGCCTAAGAAGAACTGATTGCTTTTCCACGGGCTAGAGAGCCACGTCACCATGTCATTAAATACATACATCAATGTCACTTCTTTGTCAGCCGGCAAATCAAAATCAATTAACGGCGGGATTAAATGTGGTGCTTGACCAGCAAAGAGTTGGGGCCAGCTTGGAAACCGTTTTCCTGGCCGCTTTGGTGGTGGAAAAGCGAAGAAAGGGTTCAAGAATTGGCTCTGGCTCCGAACCAGCCCCGGAACTTCCTTGGTGGAAAAGTGGTAACAGTGCATCGCAGCTCACTGAGTAGCCGCACACCAGTCAGAGTGCCCATGCTGACCCCTGTCCACCGCAAAAAGCACCTACAATGGGCATCTGAGCGTCAGAACTGGACCATGGAGCAATGGAAGAAGGTGGCCTGGTCTGATGCATCACGTTTTCTTTTAGATGATGTGGATGGCTGAGTGCATGTGCGTCGTTTACCTGAGGAAGAGATGGCACCAGGATTGACTATGGGAAAAAGGCAAGCCGGTGGAGGCAGTGTGATGCTCTGGGCAATGTTCTGCTAGGAAACCTTGTGTCCTGGCATTCATGTGGATGTTACTTTGACGCGTACCACCTACCTAAACATTGTTGCAGACCCAGTACACCCCTTCATGGCAAGAGCATTCCCTGATGGCAGTGGCCTCTTTCAGCAGGATAATGCACCCTGCCACACTGCAAAAATTGTGAATGATATGAGGAACATGACAAAGAGATCAAGGTGTTGACTTGGCCTCCAAATTACCCAGATCTCAATCTGATCGAGCATCTGTGCGATGTGCTGGAGTAACAAGTCCCATCCATGGAGGCCCCACCTCGCAACTTACAGGACTTAAAGGATCTCCTGCTAACGTCTTGGTGCCAGATACCACAGAACACCCTCAGAGGTCTTGTGGAGTCCATGCCTCGACAGGTCAGAGCTGTTTTGGCGGCTCGAGGGGGACCTACACAAAATTAGGCAGGTGGTTTTAATGTTGTGGCCAATCGGTGTATATTTACCCACTCGGGACTAAAAAACACATTAAATTGATTTAAATTACCTCTTTCATTTTGTGATCGTATGGCACTTGTGTCTTACTGATTAAAAACCAAAAAGATGCCACGACCATATTTTAGGTGTCTGTACAAATACCATGAGTTTATTCATAAATCATGAATATCACTTAGAATTTTACTGACCAGCTGTTTGACTCTCTGTTGGCTGATTTCAATAGAGCAATACTGTTTCAGTTCTTCCGATAGCTTGAGATTGGCCTGCACCATAGTCGACAACTGAGGGCAGCAGAAAGCAACCAAACCAACTCACTCCTGCCATAGAAGCATGAAACACGAGATGACAAACTGACAGCTGCAACTACGATCTAATACCTGCTCTTGGAGTTTTTCGATTTCTGCTGTAAATGTTTTCTCCATGATGTGCTTCTCTAGGAGGAGGGCTTCATTTTGTTGCTGAAGTTCCACGACTTGTTTCTTTATTTGCAGGGCCTGCTCCATCTCTACCCCACCCTACACAAGGCAAGGATATTTGGTATTGGGCAAATCACGGAATGCAGGATAACAAAAAAAAAGTTTTTTCGATTAGATTAAAGGCATAATGTGACAACTGATGTGTGGCACATTTGATAGAATGCTTGAGTTTACACCAAGTATAGGATACAAAACTCAGCGCAATATTGTGAAGGGAAAGATTTGCATCAATTAGACTAAATTAAAATTTAGCTTTGAGCCTGCACATCTACTAACTGAACTACTTACCATGAAATGTGCTTGGGATTTGTCAATGGCCCCATAACATTTGATGTGCTCAAGCCTAAGAAGCAACGTTTAACTGTTCAAAAACCAGAATAGAAGGGGTAACCTGTTCAGTAACAATCCTCTCAGCCTCTTCATAGATCAGGCTGCCAGACTGGCCATCAGGGTCCATAAGCAGCAGGGTCTGCGTTCTTTCAAATTGATGCTCGGAAGTGTTGAAGTCCTCTTCAGATGTCACAAGAGCCCCATTAGTAGAAATGCTGTCCTTGAAGCAGAAAAATGATAAAAAGTTACAAAGTGTTGTTTACAATGTGTAGGGGAAGCATTGGGATAAGCAGCTACTCTCAAACAAAATTGCACAGGCTAACCCATCACAAGCCATGACATACAGTATATGTGACCTCAGGAATGGCTGCAATGGCTCCCTCATCTGCAAACACAGTCAGCCCTCCATATGCTTTGGTGTGAGCTTCAGCACTTTGGTTGTAATACTGTCTGCAATTCACATCCTGCAAGAGATGAACAGATGGTTCTCAGATCATATCTGTTTTCAGAATAACCATGTTTTGTTCATAAGTGCTGTACTTAGTAAAGCTTGAGCTTGTTTTCTTGATTATCAGCGCACACTAAAATGTGGTTGTTTATCGGTTTTAGCAATGCGACATATTCAAATGTACCTTAGTGACCTGGATTTGAAAGGTGGTATGCGGATTACGAAAGTGGGTCTTGTAGTGTTTGAGAGCCTCGTCTTTGCGGTTGAAGCCATTCCGACATCGGTAGCAGTGCCAGTGAGCGCCCTTATACCTCTTTTCACCTTTGATCGTACCCACAATTTCACAGTGATTGCAGCAGCGAAGGACTTTCAGACCTAAGTCAGGGGTAGCCAAAGATACATTATCACATTGACTTTGTGTGTGTGTGTGTGTGTGTGTGTGTGTGTTGGAATTGCTCACCGGAAAAGTCAATGCCCTTTTCCACATGTTTGATGCTGAAGTGAGCCCGTAGGATAATGGGATCCTGGTAGGCCTCTGTAACGGTGCAGAGAGGACAATGCATGTGGGGACCCTTGTCTTTCCCAGCACATGTCTCTTCCTGACACACCACTGGGCTGTATGTGTGGTCATTGGCCTTTATCCTCACAGAAGGGTGGGCCTGTATTGCAAAGTGAAATAGGGGAGAGCAGATAAGTATGTTTGTCTTATAAACTGGACCTTAAACACCACTCTCAATCGTCATTCAAGTAAAATCTTTGAAAAAAATAAAGTCACAAGTCAAAATAGCTTCTTACATTTTGTTCATGCTGAGTGGGGTACGGATTGAATGAGGCAGAGTCTGCAAATTCTAACTTGAAAACAGTATGGATAATGATGGCCTTGTGGGTAGAACTGCTACCTGGTTTACAAAAGGTCATGAGTTCAAGCTCAGCTGGGAACACCACTACTAGCGTACCCTTGAGCAAGGCACTTAACCCTGACGGCTCCTGTAATTTCATTGTGAGTAGCTTTGGATAAAAGCGTCTGCTAAATGACCATAATATAAAAATACGAATTTGAGGTAGCAAATTAATTTAAACGTAATCCATCAAACAGCATAAAAATTGTATAATAAATCCGCTGTAATAAGTATATTATGTATGAAAAGCTTGGCCCGGGTCAGTCTTGCCTAACTCAATCGGTTGCTACGTTTCAATAGCCGTTCAACATGCCCTGTTGACTTCCCCTTGGCACTTGCCCTCGGGGGAATCCCCGCCGCCATCTTAAGTGTTGTTCCATTAGTCTGAAAATCTGAAGTGAACTTGGTGAGATCGACCCTCGGAAGGCTGAGGGAGAGAGTGAACAACGATTGTTACTCCAAAGGTGTATATCACCCACAATGCCTTGTTGTTGTGCGTTTGGTGCGAGAGAATACATCAATGGTTAGGTGGCAGTAATGCACGTAAAACTCCAGTTGCTCACCACCAAAGGAAACTATTAATAATTAGAGGAAGGTATTATAAACCCCTTGCAATAATACTTAGGATAATCATAATACATATCACAAACAGAAAAATCTATTCTATTTTCTATATCTATTTTAATTGATAAGAAACTGACATAGCTGATTCCACAAGCTTCATTGAGTATGCAGGTATTTCCGGTGATTTTTAAAACGCAGTATAGAGAGCCTAAGTCAGCCCCTTCCGGTTTACTGCTATGGGACCTTATTTCGAAAAAAATATGTATGAAAGTCAACGGCGAGAGGCAACTTATAGTTCGATCTCGAATGAATTGTGCCATGAAGTACAGATATGATGTTTGTCAAATTGAAAGATAGTTTTGCACGTGATCTCCATCATAACCGTGAGCACTACAATATTCCCTTTTTGCAAATCATTAAGTAATATTTCACAGCTTTAATGCTAAATACAAATGCTAAGTTAGCGAAAATGCTAAATGAGTCAATCTTTTCAAACAAAATTAGAACATTTGGTCACAGCTGATACAACTTAATCCCATTATGTGAACTTCATGTCTGTGAACTTCATATCTGCACATATGAAAATCGTTTTTAGATGAGCACGTGAGCCGCCTGGAGTTAGTTCTAAGTCGATTGCTGCAGGAGGGCCTCAAGAAAAATTTTTGAAATTCTGTTTCTTCCGGAGGGAAGTGAAGTATTTGGGACACGTCATGTCCAATTGGGGGATCTCTACTGACCCTCAGAAAGTAGCAGACGTAGCTAATTGGGGGCACCATAAAACAGTTTCTGAGTTGAGGTAGTTTTTGGAGTTTGCCAGTTACTATAGGCGCTTTGTGGAGGGTTTCACAATGTTGGCTGCCCCACTCAATCGCTTGGTTGCAGAACTGGTCAAAGGTTCGACAGGGGCGAGGACCCCCTCTTACTGAA
Source organism: Galaxias brevipinnis (assembly GCA_036023535.2). Lineage (NCBI taxonomy): Eukaryota > Metazoa > Chordata > Actinopteri > Galaxiiformes > Galaxiidae > Galaxias > Galaxias brevipinnis. The sequence continues at coordinate 8,515 of JAVQIZ010207441.1, forward strand.
AAGTGGTCAGCCCAGTGTGAGGAAAGCTTCCAGATACTAAAAACCGACCTGGTGGGTTCACCTGTTTTAGCATATGCAGATTTTCCCCTACCATTCATCTTTGCAGTAGAGGCAATCCACAGTGGACTTACAGTCACTGTTCACAGAAACAGAATAATGAGATCAGGTCTGTGGCGTATGCAAGCCGGAGTATCCACCCTCCACAGAAAAACTATAGCTCCATGAAGCTGGAATTCCTGGGCATGAAATGGGCAATGACAGAAAGATTTTGCGAGTACCTACTGGGTCAGCACTGTGTTGTGTTGACAGATAACAATCCTCTGAGCTACCTGGAAACCAAGCACCGCTGGGTGGCACAATTGTCAGCATTCAACAACAGTATTTGGTATTGTCTAGGCCGCACCAACCAGATAGCAGATGCTCTTTCCAGACAAAACTTACCAGACTCTCCGGATGACGTTACTCAGGCCTTGCCAGGAACTGCCTTACCAGACTCCTTGTAGCACAAGGCCCAGGAACAAGTAATCCCACACGTAACCCTCTCATCTATCGATGTCCTGCCTTCCCGCTCTGCAGCAGACCTGGGAGCTCTACAGGAAGCCGACTCAGCCATCAGTGCTTTCCTTCCATTCTGGCACCAGTAGAGGTTCCCTTGTCAGCTTTGGGGTTGTTAAGGGCAGGGAGATCTGTATTGGCGGTCCCGCCGACTGGACAGAGGTGAAGAGCTCCATCAATTACATCTACTGGAGGGAAGTAATTGGCCCTGAGGGAAGAAGTGTTGCAACAACTGCACAACCATCATGGGCACCAGGGAGGTGAACGCACTACTGAGTTGGTAAGGCTGAGGTGCTATTGGCCAAATATGGCTAAGGATGTAAAGGAGTGGTGTCCCCAGTGTGAAAGGTGTACACTAGCCAAAGTTACCCAGCCACAAGTGCGAGCCCCAATTGGCAATTTACTGGCAGCCAAACCCAATCAAATATTGGCTATTGACTTCTAATTTTTAGAGTCTTCTAGAGAGGGCAAAGAACAAGTTCTTGTCAAGGTTTGGACACACTTTCCCATTGAAGTGAATGGGAAAGTGTGTCAAAACTTTTGACTGGTGCTGTATTTTCAAAATTTACACAGGCTTTTCCCACCAAAGACCTATGAGCTTCTACAGTAGTAAATGTGCTGGTGAAGGAATGGTTCTACAAGTTTGGTGTTCCAGTCTGACTCTACTCCGATCAAGGCAGAAGTTTCAAAGGCACCCTGGTTCAACATTTGTGTGATTTGTATGGTATCCAGAATACTCTCACAACACCATATTACCCACGAGGTAATGGTCAGTGTGAGCGATTCAATCGCACTTTGCACATTCTCCTGCGCACAACCTCCTGCGCACACTGCCCATTGTGCGCAGTGTGGGGGGAGGAATAAGATCCAAGAAGCCTGGGGATCAATAGTTTACAAGAATGTGAGGGCACCTGAGTCTGATGGGTCTGTTTCCGCCATTGCACCATTAAATATCAATGTCTGGCACGACAGGTACATCGTACACTGCTTAAACTAGTCCCCCAAAATCTTCTTCCTGTGTCCCCTCCTAGGGAGAGATCCTTATAATTGGTTGGTGCAGCCACATCGGACGAGGACAACTATGACGTGGTGGTAGCTCTCCGACCCATGGGAAATACCTCACCCCTATGCCACAATCAGTTATCTGCTCCCTGTCCCCTGATGCCAGCATCAGTAAGTTCTCAGTAAGGTGCCACATTATCAAATACAAACTGTCACTTGTCTCCACAGAAGATGTCCCCGTAACTATTTCAGGAGCTCCATGGAGAACTACCCGGACCACGGCATCCACCACCTACCCAGTGATGTGGGCAGAGGATGCTGCTGCTGATTGGGTACCTGGCTCCAGTAGAATAACCGTAGTACACTTTAGGCCTTGGTGTTAGTGCTTGTGTGTGTATATTTACTTTTTATCGCCGGGACGCTGATACAGAACCCAGGGAAGAATGTAACAGATCCTCCTCAGCTCATGGCTAAATTTGACATTTTACAAGTATAAATACAGCATGGGAAGTGGTTGGAGTAAGCCATACTCTGTGTCAGACATCGTAAGGTAGGCTGTTCCCTGTTTGTATTGTGTTGTATGTTATAGTGTAAGGTCCTGAGTTCTCTTTTGCAGTGGCTAACCGTAGGGGGAATTGACCAACTCCAGTTCTATGCCAGTGCCTTGGGAGGATTAGCCCTAACATGTTTTTATGGGGCTGGGCGGAAACCGGAACACCCGGTGGAAACCCATACAAACTCAACACACAAAGGACCTGGATCGGCCGGGGTTCGAACCCAGGACCTTCTTGCTGTGAGGCATCCGTGCTAACCACTGAACCACCGTATTACCCAAATATTAAAATCCCTACTCCTTTATTGTAGGTATTGCCGCTGCTGCTGCTTTGCCATAACTAAATTATAGCTTAGTTTTCCGGTACATTGGCTTAGATGTGTTTGATTATTATTAATCAGTATTCATAAGTATTCAGGACTCGTCTCGCAATATTCAGGGTAGGGAGATTTCCCACATAGGTGGCCTCATTCTGTGTTCTACTGCTCACACATTTTTGCTCTGATATATGTTGTGCAGTGTTTGCCAATGCAGGTATTAGTATTGTAACATCCCGCTTAAGCTTTGTTTGCATTAACAATTTATACATATCACCCCTTTGTAGCTGTGTCCAATCATGAATGTTTGCCAGGTGTGTATTGTCTAATTTATGCTTATTGTGATCAACCCATTGCTAATGTAGATCTATTTTTGTTTTCTACTATTGTCATTGTGAATACAACTTATGTATACTTACTTTTGGCAAATCCCGTCTCTGCTTGTAGGACTTACCTGTGTGACGGGAGCCTTCTTATGTCTAGTGAACACAATACATTATTTGGGTGTAATTCCCTGGGTGGTGTAATTGAACAAAGTTGCCATAAGTAACACCATTTGGTTACAAATGGGACATGGCTGTCTTCCCTCGCTCCCACCTGGTTACTCAATGGTTTGCACCCCACCCTGAAATTATGATGCTATTTCTCAGTATCCTCTCCTTTTCTCAATCCAATCAAGGAATTCTTCTCTGCATGGAAAACATTCAGAGTGATGTTGATGAACAATGATGGTCTGATAGATCAGAACGAAGACAGAATGTGGTGTATATTTTTGTTGTCTTTTTGGACAATGCTTAGTTTTATTTGTATTAAAAAAAATGTTTTTAGGATATTTCATATCTTGAGTGACTTTCTTTATGCTCGTGGTTGAAAATGTGTAATAATTAGGAATGCATAGTAGGACTGCTACTAACATGTTGATCTTTTAAAATTGTTATTGGTTAAGTTATTTTGTATGATTTTTAAAAAATAATTTAAATAGATAATAAACATAATAAAACAAAATTAATTTGCAATTTTTGTTATAAAATGTTCTTCATAATTCCTGATTGATGTTACAAATACACATAATCAATCATTATAATAGCATTTGAATTGATATCTCAAGAATGTTTTCGTGAGATCCTTTTTTTGTGAAAAAAAGAGACTGTTTCATTTGTGACTCAGCGTTTGGAAATTTCTTTCGGTGGTGACTGTTTCACTGACAAATTAAGCTAATCTAATCATAAAACTAAATTGCTAGCATGCACATGGCTGGCAAATAGATATTTAGTGTGATATACACTAATAAAATCAACATATGGAGCTATTTTAAACAAAGTTGTTCATTTCACTGGAGCAATTGTCCAATGTGTCCAGTAATGACAATTTTAAAAACCACACACTGATTTCCAGATTTTAGAGGGAATTTACATAAATTTTCATATAAAGTTTCTCAATTTATATTTTTTTCATAAAATAGATCTGAATCTGTCAAAAGCCATTTAGGAGAAAACAACACATTTTATTACTAAAACAAAGTAAATACATTTACAAAATGTTTTTTTACTTAATTAATT
>JAVQIZ010207442.1:0-11834 GCA_036023535.2 Galaxias brevipinnis
TGTCATAGAACTGAGTGAGAGAGAACTCCACCCTCTGAACAGAACTGAACTGCATGACGCCCACATGCATCTGGTTTAGGCCTATAGAGGTTTTGTTCACCACAGACTTCATGAAGTCCTTCATCTTCTGGAAGTCCTCTGGGTTGATGCTCCCTGAGCTGTCGATGAGGAATAGCAGGTCACCTGGCACATCTCTACAGGCTGTTGACAAGAGACATAGGGAAGATTTAGGGAACGACTACACTCCAAGTTTTGGCATCAATATTAACACTCGGTTTGTCTGCCACCAGGAACGATCTCTTCCTGATTTAGTAACGCTCTTCCTTGTGCCATAAGATAATTCGTCAGTTTTGCGGGAAGGTGTTCCCGGTGGCAGACAAAATTTGTGTTAAATTTGTGTGAGACTTCAAATGGACTGATCTGGACCATGATTTTTTCATTCCCCCATAGACATTACAATGTGCAATCAAGAGACGTGTATTGGTAATAAAAAGTTGCCTATAGTTACTTTAAGTAAATCTTTTACCTTCAGTGGAGCAGATATCAGTGACGATCTCATTCTTGATGGGCTTCAGGGCATCAAAATCATTGACAAAAAACTTCCTCTTAGGGTTGCCTGCGATCTGGAGTAGTTCTGTGTCATTTGCCGCCTTCACACCGATAGCGTAGATGATGATCCCTTGTGCCCTAAGCTTCTCTGCCGGATCCTTCACCAGGTCTGAGGACTTCCCGTCCGTTATGACGATGAGGTAATTCGGGACTTTGGCGCGCCGACTGGCCACTGCCTTTTCAAAGTAGGGTTCCATGAAAGACAGTGCTTCCCCGGTCTGTGTTCCCCCTCCCTTCTGGGAGATGTTTTCCACTGCATTCTCAAGCGACTTGCTGTCCGTGTAGGTCGTCAGGTCAAACTCAAGTTGAGGATGACTGGAATACTTTACCACACCCACTCGTACATGTTTGGGCCCGATATTGAAGGTGTGGATGAACTCGATGATGAACTTCTTCATGTCCTGGAAGTCTACGGGGTAAATGCTTCCTGAGTGGTCGATAAGGAAAAATATGTCTGCCTCATCTGTCTGCACACAACCTGAAGCACATGGAAAACAAAGATGTCAGCCCGGATACGCAGTGGTTTCACCATGCAGTCACTGTTGAAACCATCAAACTGGTTGAAACATAACATTCAATTTGAAATTTTTTTGCGATAGAATGAAAAAGGTTTTGGATATTGTTATTTACAAGGAATACTCAGAGACATTGATTTAAAATAAACATTTAAATACTTTTAGTGGAGTACAAATCCCGGCAAATACCTTTAGCCTAATCCTTTTATTTATTGTTTGCTTATTTTTGATCTGTCACAGCAATAGACAATAGACATGTACCAGTGCATACAGTATAGTATATAGGCCTACATTCTTGCCTGCCTTATATAACTGTAGTTGTACATTATTTTCTAAAAGTAACTTTGGTAAGTGATAATGAATAATAATCTTTCAAAGTTGAATTTACATGCGTCATTCTCTTTCTACTATATCATGTACTGTTTGAGTCATTCTTTTTGTACTGTACCTTGTTGTATTGTTTGAGTCCTTTGTGCAAAAGAGACTGCCATGCGACGGATGTTGTAGCACAGACTTTTTTGAAGGCTCTCTTCCAGAGTCTTCAGCTGAGAATAGTCGTTCACTTGGAAGACATGCTTGTTAGGAGGATAAGAGGCGATCTGTCTCAGCTCTTCTACGTTAGCGTGTCCTATCCCCAGGGTGTAGACGGTGATTCCCGCGCGCCGCAGCTCGGCGGCAGCTGTGCTCACGTTGTCCTGAGACTCTCCGTCGGTGATGACTACAGCCACCTGTTGTACGCCCTGATCATTCCTGGCGCCCCGTTCCTTAACAAACACCTTCTCCGCGGTGAACTTCAAGGCGGCGCCAGTGTTGGTGCCACCTCCATGGTATGGCAGCATCTTAATGAACTGCAGGATCTCCGTTTTGTCGCTGAAGGAGTTGAGGTAGACTTGTGCGATAGGCTTGTCGCTGTACTGGACTATACCCACCCTCACCTTTCGCTGATCCATCTCCAAGCCATCCACTATCTTATGCAGGAATCCACGGACCAGTCTGAAGCCTGCCTTCCCAATACTCCCAGACTCATCGACAATGAACACAATGTCGGCTAGTTTAGCTGCTTTACATACTGTCAAATAAAGAGAATGCTCATGTTAGTTGGACAGATTTGTGCAACATTGCTGATTTCCATATATCAAACATTGATTATAATAATACTTTTAATATTAGAACCTCCAGTAGTAAGAGCGAGGAAGAATCTTAAGACATACTCTAATGAATTTAGATCTAGATTGAACTGCAAATACATTTTTGCCTAACTTCGATACTTTTACTTTAGAGAAATTCCTTAACTTATAGTTATTTACCTATACTCCAAACCTGCTTATTGTTATTTACCTATATTACTTATTTTCCTATTACATGCAGTAAAGCCATGCTGATGTATTGTAAATTACAAATCTTACAAGATTTGTAGAGAATGTGAAAAAAAAATTTGAAGAGAAGTTTCTCACCTTTAGTCAAAGGGACCACCTCCTCCTCTTTCTCAAACATGGATTTCAAAGTGGGGGCGATGTTTGCGGTCTGGAACAAGTATGGTTTGGTGGCTATGAGTTTCATCTTCTGGAGAGTGGATGATCCCAGCCCCATTGCCATCACTGTGACCCCGTCGGTCTTCAGGGAACGTGCCACTTTGCTCACGGCGTCCTTTGAGTCTCCTCCCGTCACCGCCACCAGAAACTGCCGGAAGCCCAGATTCGCTCTGCTGCCGGCTGCCTCAGTGAACATGTTGCGTCTGGTGTAGTTGAGGGCGTTGCCCAGGTTACGAGGCTCGGTCGTTTTGAGGCGCAGTCGTTTCAGGGCGTTGAGGGTCTCCTCTTTGGTTCTGTGCGCGTTGAGGGGGAACTCAACCGTGGTGTCCTGTCCGAACAGGGCCAAACCCAGGCGATGGCCTTCCGAACCGACGTTCAGCTGGTTGGACAAGCGCACCATCAACGTCCTCACCTGCTGGAAGTCTGTCTGTGAGAGGCTGCTGTCCAACAGGAACACGATGTCAGCAAACCTCTGGGACAGGGCTGCGACACAAACACACACAGATACAACAGTCATAACAGTTAGCAGAAACACACACACAGATACAACATTTATCACCGTTAGCAGAAACACACGCACAGATACAACATTTATCACCGTTAGCAGAAACACACACAGATACAACAGTAATCACTGTTGGAAACATTAGCAGGTTTAGTAAAGCAAAAGAAAAAGGATTTATTTAGAAAATGTACAAAATGATAGACAATTTTAATTTCTGATTTTAATATAGCAAATATGGCTAAAGTGTTCAGGCAAAGACTGTTCATTGCGATTCTCAACATAAATTGGTTGGCATTTTGTTTGTTTTCTTACTTAAAATAGAGAAGTCAAATTGTGCATATATTATGACAGGCTGTCTACACAACGTCCCTACCTTGAAGCTGGTCTTCTATGGGAGACACACACATACACAGTCTGTTTACACAACGTCCCTACCTTGAAGCTGGTCCTCCATGGAGATGCACACAGTCTGCAGGAGCCCCTCAGTGACCCTCTGTAGAGCCTGGTAGTTGTCAATGCTGAACAGGAACCGCTCGTGGGGTCGATTGGCGATGGCACTGAGCTCCACAGGGTTGGCGGCGCCCACACCAATGGCAAACACGATGACGCCATCCTTCCTCAGCAGCTTGGCCGGCTCCACCACGTCGTCCGCCGAGTCACCGTCGGTGATCACAACGGCGATCTGGGGCACCCTGAGGTGGGCGCGGCTGCCGGCCTCCTTGGTGAAGAAGTGTTGCTGCAGGAAGCTGATCCCAGCGCCTGTGGCTGTGCCTCCCGTGCGGTACGGCAGAGCGTCCACCTGCTCCAGTAAGGAGGTCTTGTCCTGGTGGTCCTTTAGTAAGAACTCCAGGTGAGGCTGGTCACTGTACTGGGCCAGGCCCACGCGCACTTTGTCCGCTCCAATGTCCAGCTGCTGCACGAACGTGTGCAGGAAGTGCCGCACCTCCTGGAAGTTATCTAGCCCGATGCTGGAGGAGCCGTCCACTAAGAACACGATGTCGGCCACAGTGGCTGTGCTGCACTCTGGAGAGACAAGACAAGGGTTTGCTCTGACCTCTGGAGAGACAGACAGTTTATACATATTTCATAAACGTTCATGTTTGTCAATATAGATGTCTGAGGTGCATTGAACAGAGGTACACAGCTCATTTAGGTCCACAAATGGACTGCTCTTTAAGTGGACACAAATCTGTTCTCAGAGCTGCTCCTCCAAGTCAGAGGCCTTTGGTGGTGGGTTGGGGTGGGGGGTGGGGGTGTTACCTTGCACTGGGGGTGGCCTGAGTGTGAGCTGCCTCTTGGCCTCCTCCACAGCAGTGCACAACAGCTGGACAAAGCCCTGCGAGATGCCCTGCAGAGCCGCAAAGTCTGACACGCTGTACACGTGCTGCTGGTGTGGCTGGTTAGCGATCTCCTTTAGCTGGTCCTCGTCGGCATCTTTGATCCCTATTGCGTACAGCGTGATCCCCTTCCTCCTCAGCTCTGTGGCATGTGACCCCACGTTGTCCTGCGATTGGCCGTCGGTGATTACGACCGCTATCTGTGGTATGTCCTGATTAGCCCTGCTCCCAGCAGACTCCAGGAAGTGTTGAGTCAACAGGAAGTCCAAGGCCAGGCCTGTCTTGGTTTCCCCGCCCTTATAAGGCAAAGTGCTGATGTACTGCAGGATATCTTGTTTTTTCTGGAAGGTGTTGAGCAGAAACTCGGTACGGGGAGATGTGCTGTACTGAACCAATCCGATCCGAACACGGTCCGGCCCCACATCAAAGCTGTCTACCAACGTGAACAAGAACCGACGGATCTGCTCAAAGTTTTTGGTGCCAATGCTCCACGACCCATCAACCATGAACACGATGTCAGCCACGGCCTCTTCTGTACACACTGGGGGAGAGGAGGAGAGTAGACCTCTTGTTGTAGGCACTATTTTTTGTAAGTCGCTTTGGATAAAAGCATCTGCTAAATTAATGTAACGTAATGTAGAGGGGGAGAGGAGAGCATGAGAGGGAGAGGGGAAGAGGAGGAGAGGGGGAGAGAAGGTGAGATGGAGAGGGGGAAAGGAGGAGGTTTCTAGGTTTCCTTTGCAGAGCGTGAGGCATGGCGTCTACAATTACAAAAAGGTGCTCTATAAGTGAGCTGGCTATAGGTTTCCCCTGCATGCCTTTCCGAGTGTGAAGCATGATGGTAAGAGAGTGATTACTAAAGGAGACCTCTATACGTTTCTTCTGCAGGACGTGAAGCATGGCATCTGCTAATAATAAAATGTGCTCTATAAGTGAGCTGGCAATTGTTTTTCTCTGCAGAGCGTGAAGCATGGTGCAGAGAGAGAGTGATCACTAAATAGTGCTCTATACGGGTCTCCTTTGCAGGGCATAAAGCATGATGCAGAGAGAGAGTGATCTTCATGGGTTTCCTTTGCAGTTCGTGAAGCATGGTGTGGTGAGAGAGTGATCACTAAAGGGTGCTCTCTACAGGTTTCTTCTGGAGGGCGCGAGGCATAGTGCTATTACTTAAGGGTGCTCTATAAGTGAGCTGCCAATAGGTGTCCTTTACAGAGCGTGAAGCATGGTGCAGAAAGAGTGATCTCTATAGGTTTCCTTTACAGAGCGTGAAGCATGGTGCAGAGAAAGAGTAACTTTCCAGACTTTAACCAGGTAGAAGGCAGAGCCTTGAAGTAGAGAGGTGCTTGTGCCCAGTGTCAGTGCCATTTCAGATCAACACTGAGAATTAAACCCCTTCATAGGGTTCTGTCTCTTCTTACCCCATACTGTGCTCAGTGTCAGAACATGCAACGAATCTACCAAAGGTGTGCTACCGACAATACCTGTTCTCTGTGCTCCGTTGCCATAGAAACACACTGCTATGATGAAGCTGAGGAGCAGGCAGCGTCTGCCCTCCATGATTCCGGTTCTATTTCCGGATCTTTGGACCTGAAATACCAACAGAAGAAAAGCAGGAAGCAACTCAGTGAGGAGATCAACGTGGAGTCTGATACAAGATATTAAAAAGCACAAAGTAAAACTTTACATTAGTTCCCGAATCTGAATGATTTGGATCTGAAGTGGGTTTTTGGTTGTGTTGGTACTCAGAATCAGAATGAGGACCTGATGTGGTGAAGGTTATTGGTAGTGGGGCCTCACTGGAACGCTGTCGTCTGCTTTCCATTAAGCTCGGCTTCACTATAGCTAGCAGCCTGGGGGGTGATGAGGTAAGGCGGGTGTGTGTGCGGGCGAGGTGATGGGGCTGGGTGGGGTTTGAGTGGGTGTGAGTTTGTATGTGTATGTTCACTTTTGAAGTGAATCCTATGCACAGTTTTGTATGCACATGAGGCCCCACAGAGCAGCACAATCTTAGATACAGAGCAGAGAGAGGAATGGCTATTCATTTACTTAAGAATTCGAAGGACAAGGCTAGATGAGAAAAGTTAAGGTCAAAATGCTCTCAGTTCTGATCAGGTACATAAGATATCCTGAGAGAATGCCCTCTCTAACTTTATACAGGAGGGAACGGGGTCCAGATGGGACCACAGGAAATCCTGTTTAAACTCACTGCAAAGGCACATGGGATATTTAGACAGTTTTTTGTGAAGCAACAAAAGACGGGTTTAAAGCCGACAGAGTAGTTTGTGTGTGTGTGTGTATATATAGGCGTGTTTGCGTTAAGCTATACACTAGCTCTGGTTGAGGCCCCAGTACCGGGGGGACACTCGTCAGTATGAATGGAAGCAGCTGGGTGCAATCAGAAAAGCTTTTCAAACAAAAGCCACTGCACGACGTTGACTGAAAAGCTGAACTTGACTTCTCATTCCTCTAATGAGATGCATTTATTTACCCAGACCTCCATGCTCTGCTCAACCTCCAGGTATTTATTTGCACAGTGTTCCTTTTCAGTCCACTTGTTTGGAATGCCTATCATCTGCTCCAATCAGAATCCTGAGGTGAGGTCTCCATGTCCAATCAGAACCCAGAGAAGAGGTCTCCTGGTCCAAACAGAACTCTGAGGAGAGGTCTCCTGGTGCAATCAGAACCCAGAGAAGATGTCTCCTGGCCCAATCAGAAACCTGAGAAGAGGTCTCCTGGTCCAATCTGAACCCAGAGAAGAGGTCTCCTGGTCCAATCAGAACCCAGAGGAGAGGTCTCCTAGTCCACTCAGAACCCAGAGGAGAGGTCTCCGGGTTCAATCAGAACCCTGAAGAGAGGTCTGCTGGTCCAATCAGAAACCAAGCCCTTGACCAACTCCATGTTTTCACAATCTCAAGACCTTTCAGACAGCTAAGACCCGTCCGAGGCTGCCAGCAGCTTTCAATATGTTTTTATTACTCCTATCCTAGGTTTGCAATCACAGTAGAAGCTTTTATCATCACAGAGAAGACCTTTTTGATTCAAAAGGATAGGCTTTGAGATTGAATATCCATAGAGTCAAACTACCATTTTTTTCTGCTCGCTTAAGCTGTTAAATAACCTACGAGGCAATTGTAGTATGCCCACAAACTGGGGATAGAGACAGAAAGGATGATTAACAGGACTATAACTGAAACAGTGCAAAGAAAAAGCCCAACAAATTTTCAGGCCATCAAGGATGGATAGTGATTTTGTGGTCGTGCAGTGTAGGCCTATTTTTATCTAACGTTTTTTTAACCATTTGAAGAAACTCCATAACAGACCACTGATACTCAATCGACAGTGCCGAGTTCAGCAGCGGAACCAGTGGTTTGATATTAGGTATTTATTGAGCCATTTTCCACAAGTATGTGTTCCCTCAAGACATCATTATTTGAGAAGAGTGATGCATGTTTTGGCTGGACAACACAGGGAAAAGATCCGAAGTATTCCTGAAACTTGTGAATCTACGTAAGAGCGGAGTACTGGTGCTGCTCACCCTCACATAGTTCTCATAAATTACCTTTTACTTTTCTTTGGGTAGTACACACTGTATGTGCGTTATTCACAACCTCCCCCTTCACCCTCTAGGGAGACTCAGCCTGTAGTTACGTCAGTGACTTTTGAGAGCCTGTCAACGTAAGGCAGCTTGTGAGCATATGTAAATATTTATGTACTGCAAAAAGCTTTGTACGGTGTTCATTTTGTAATTCTCCTGCCTAATAAATCAGATCACACCATTAATAAGCACCTACCCATAGGTTCAATAGCACATCTGCTTCTTTTGAATCCACAGCAGCTAATCTTTGTATAGTTTAATGACTTGTCATTAAACTAACTTTTACAGTCATAACAACAAGACTTTATAGCCCTGCAGTTATTAATTGTTCAATGATTGTGTATTGCTACATCTATCACCTTTCAGTGTTGTACATTTACTATTATATGTATTTTGAATGTCATAAAAAAAGGATGTACATCAATATTCAAATAACGTGGACATTCCAATCTCAGTTCATACAATCCATCAGTTCTTGAAACTCTGAACATGGTTTTGGTCGCGGATTCCAGTCCCTGGTATATAAACTGTAACATATGTCGAGGACTTACTCCAGAGGAAACCTTTCAACTTACCGGGCCAGCTGGAAAGTGTACGATAATCACTTGAAAGACATCCAAGGAGAACCAAAAAATGGAGACCCCCCCCCCCCAGTGGCAATGGCTCCAGCTGTGTTTTAACACACGTCGGAGGTGGACACTAGGCACTAAGTTCAATGTAAACAAAGGTTATGACTGGGCTTAACATAAACAACTGGATCCTACGCTTGTGCGATGTTTGACGGACAGAACTGTATACAGATATCACCCTAGAGGGTAGAGTTCTGCATAGATAAATTGTTTTGTATGGCCACATCAGTCTCCTTTCAGTATTGCATATGTATTATCAATTGTAGCAACAACTGAAAGTCGTAAAAAAAAGACCCTTGTAGCCGAAACTTCACCCCAGATGCAGAGTTTATGCCAGAAAAGATCAAATGGACGGGAGTGGAGCAGACAAAGCTATAACCATTATAAAAATAACATCTTTATAAGGACATATTGATTACAACACACACAAACTTAAACTTTTATGAATTAAAATAAGGAAGAATAAAATGTGAGTATTTGCCAGATTGAGATTGACACTTCATGCCCAGTCATTTTATTTTTGGCTAGATGTGAGTTTACCTTTCATATGCATTGAAGATGAATGGCTTTTTTTTTTTTTCCAGCCGTGAATTACTAATAGACTTATCTAAAAAATAATAACTACTTCTCCCTGACTCAAACGAGTACCTAGCCAAAGTAAACTCAAGTTCTCCAGTTAATCAGTAGATCTCATGAACCAAACATACGGTATGCAACCTTTTCCTTTCATTGCTGTGTAAATAAACATTAATTTGCTGTTCTTTTAGTCGCAGTAAAGGAACAATGGGAAATTACCCAATCTGATCATACACCCCATCATGACAGGAGAATGAATAATAACATCTATCCTGTATTTATTATTTTATTATAGTTTTAATAATATGTTTGTTTTTGGACTTTCTGAAGTCATGGCCTCTTTAGGGCTTTTGAGAGCCGGGGTTTTTGAACTTCTATGATTTCTTCAGCCATGCAGATCCAGAGGAAGTTCCTCATTGCGGTGTTAGGGTTGGCTGTCTTTACAAGCCATCTGATAAGCCTGGAGTCCTTTTCTGTCTGCTGGGTAATTTATACTACTTTCTCAGTGTGGTATGACAGTTTGATGAATATTTGTTCGTGTAGACTAGGGGAGAGGATAAATACCACAGAGAGCCTCCAAACAAGCTCATCAGGACATCGCCAGACTATAAACCCAGACTGGGGAATGAACTAAACAGGAAATAACTGCGGAGGGCCTATCTTATAATGGTGAATAAACGCTCTAGTGGTTACCAGAACACAGACTGATGTATTTACATAGCGGTTACCACACCACTGACTGATGCACCACTTAAAAGAGGGACCAGCTTCAATGTTTTTTAGTTACAACAGCACCTTTAAAGACTTCACAGGCAGTGGAAATTAAAGCAGTCACACAACTATTCAAGCCAGAAATACAGTAAATGTAATTAATGACACTGTCTCACTATCTTTGAAGCACTTGCTGTGACAAGAAAAAGATTCATTACCACTTCAAAGGAATAGGAATTTTTTTCTTCAATTTATCGTTTTTTCATAATTTTCTACATCAAAACTTCAAAGATAATTCACGTCTGATCTCTTAGTAGTAGCCTATGTTATGTTAATCCTATGTTCTTGATAAAATTACTAAGAGCTTGAATACTAGAAAGAGTAAAGTGGAGTCTCCTATTTTAGTATTATATACAGTTACTAAAGTTTATTTTCTTCCTTTACAAAAGGTAAGCATTCTATAAAGTTTGGGCCATAATTTGACAACGATGTAGAGTTGAACGTTCTCTGAAGCATAGTCCCATACTTTGACAAGCGTGTGTACAGTTTATCTTTCAAAAAAGTAATTCACACACAACCCAATAGAAATTGGTCATTCTAAAACAGCATGGTCGATGCTTCCACTAAAGAAAATCAGCTGATTGTTAGTTTAAGTTCTCTTACAAGGGAAACCTATTGTTACAAAGGCAAACACAATGGCCTGAGCTAACAGTAGACAAGCTTTGACACATGAGAATTATAATCGATTCCTCTCCACCACCCTAATAAATTGTCTCCATCCCCTATCTCTCAACCACACACAAACACAAAAACACTTACAAAACACACACACTGCTTTTGTCTATACAGTGAAGCTGTGAAAGAGGGCTAGAGACAGAATAAAGCTGTTCTGTCCTGGCAGTCTGGTTGTAATTTTGGCAGTGTGTGTCAAGTGGGGGAGTCAGGGGTCAGGGGCTTAGGGGGGTTCTTGTTGTAATTTAAGATGTGTATACTGAGGTTGATGTTGTTGTAATGTTAGTAGTGTTCTGCAAGAAGGTCATCCTGGGTGTAATGTTAGTCGTGTGTGTGTGGAGGTTGTCCTAATTGTAATTTCAGTACTGCATGTGTGTGTGTGTGTTGTTTCCTTAATGATGAAGTCTGAGACTTCCTTTAGGAATGTGTCCACGCCCACTCTCCACTAGTGATTTAGACCAGAGTATCTTAAGCAGTAAAAAATATATTTATATCTTCAAACTTCAAAATAATCGTCCAGTCATGTTAACAGTTTTCTGTTTCGACCTGTTTGGTCAGAACAAAGTAGTTTGCTTTGACAAAATAATGTCAACATTATATTAAACTTAAGAATATATAGTCAAACTATTGCTGCCTGTTAGGTCATAACCAAGTAGTTTGTTGTCACTAAATAATGTCAGCTTTATATACAACAGTAGAATACATAGTCAAACTATTGCTGCTAGTGACTGAAAGTCCATATAAGGTCTGTCATAGACGGAGGGTTGGACACACTCTTCAGTAAGATATATTTTCAAGACCAAACATGTCAGAAAGCTATCTACATACTAACTTTAAATATATTGTAGTGTTGAGATTGTTTTTACAATGTGAATCGCTTACAAATAAAATGTGTTCTTAATATTATTAATATTAATATTATTATTATATACATCAACACTTACAAAGTAGGATATAAATGAGACAAGGCTTGACAGAGCAGGCTATTTTATGTATGGAGTAGGTTATCTAGACATACTAAAAATCTACATTAACCAGAGCAGGCTATTTTATGTATGGAGTAGGTTATCTAGACATACTAAAAATCTACATT